>JAJIYU010005397.1:0-22419 GCA_030144865.1 Tinospora cordifolia
AGGTGGCTGGGCAAGCTGCCTTGCTGGTTGGAGTTGTGGGGGTCGGTCGACAACTGTGTTAGAGGTCAAACCACTAATCAAAACCAGGGGCACAAATCTAGTTTTCATTGGGTTTTTTTTTTTTTTTTTTTTTTTTTTTTTTTTTTTTTGTAAGATTACGTGCATGAATTCATGTGTATTTTTTCCAACGTTCACTTAATTAAGACTGGCAGCTGTCCAGAACATAGCCAGTTTTGACATATATTGAATTTGAAGAACAAATTTTCTTTTTCATTACTCTAGAGGTATTTTTTTTATTAAAAAAATGATAAAACATTGTGATGATAAGATTTGAACTAATAGTGACTTGATTACAAATATGATGGTTGTTTGTAAACGTTATGAAAAGATAGTTGAAGAGAATTCATGATTAGTTGAAAAGTGATTGAGAAAGTGTGGAGGGAGTGACAACGCATATGTACAAGTTGGCTAATGTTATCTATAAATATCACCGTTCTCTTCTCCTCAAGTCACTTTATCTTATTCTTCTAACATTCAACTTCTCATTCGTTCTCTTCTAATTCAGGAGAGAGAGTGTATCTTTGTTCTCTCCTTGAGTATAGATAGAGAGTTACTTGTTCTTTCCTAGTGATTCATTTGCATCTTGCTCGTAGATATTTTCCTTACATCGAGAGTTTCACCATGTTAAATTTTTGTGTTTGCTTATTTGTTACTTTTCTCATTTCATTCTTTAGTTGCATAAAACTACATGCACCTTTCATTCCCTACAAGTGGTATCAGAGACAATCTCTTGAAAGTCCTAATATGCTATGTGGTTGTAGCTTCATCTGATCTTCCACATCAAAAAAGCTTTCTTGAAGTTTTTGTTGATCTAGGTATCGTTTACGTAAATTAGTTGGAGTTAACTAGTACTTAGTATGGCAACAAAGATGAAGATAAAAAAGTTTGATGGGACTAACTTCTTATTATGGAAGCTCAAGATTAAGATGCTTCTACATAGAAGATTGCTTAAAAGTAATTGAAGTCAGACTAGCTGAGATCACAGATGATAAACAATGGAAGAAAATAGATGTTAATGCAATATCAAGTTTGCTATCTAACATTGGCATATGATTTATAGTCAAGTATAAACCAGAAAAAGACAACCAAAGAAATTTGGGATATGCTCATAAATCTATATGAAGCCAAGTCACAACACAACAAGATCTTAAAAAGAAGATTACACACCCTTCAAATGATAGAACCCACATCAGTAATTGACCATATCAACACCTTAAATACTCTATTTTCTTAACTCAACACGTTGAATTACAAAATAGAGGAACTTGAACGTGCGGAGATCCCACTTCAAAGTTTACTTGACTCGTATGATCCACTCGTCATAAACATCGCCAACAACATTACTATTCTAGTGTTTCACTTAGTAGTTGCTACAATTATTGAAGAAAAAAGTAAGCGCAAGAATAAGAAAAATAGATTAGTAACATCAAAGCAAGGTGAGGATTTGTCTGTGACAGAAGGGGGTACGTCAAAAGTAAGTAAGAACATCAAGTGCTACAGTTGTGGCAAAAGGGGACTTGTCAAGTGTTGATAAGAGTGGGGATGATAAGGGAAAAACTCCTCAAGCCTCAAATCCTCAAGGATGTGTAGCAAGTACCTCAGATGATGGCGAAATCTTGTACAGTGAGGCAACCATAGGGTTTAAAGGTAGAAAAAAACTAGCTGATGTTTGGGTGCTAGACTCAACAATAACCTGGCACATGCTGTAATACCCTAAAAAATTTTGTTAAATAAAATAGAATAAAATTCATATAAAGTAAACTTAGAGAAAACCATGGAAATAACAGTGCAAAAGGTGTACAACTCAATACATGAAAGGGTAGAAAACCCGAAACAAAACATAGAAGTTTACAAAGAAAAACTTTATTGGTTTCTACAGTAATGGAATCCCCAACTATGGTAGTGTAACACTTAGTTTTCGGTCCTCCATTTCTGCGACATCTATCACGCATGGAGAGACGTCCCATTAAATGTCGGCACACATGTCATCTACTGAGAATCAAGACATTACTTTCTCATGAATACCATCTAGATGTACTAGATCACATATAAATTATCAAACTCTTGAACTCACCAAGAGTTATCTCCGCTAGAGATAGTTCAAGAGATAATAAGAATTATAAATTTAATAATTGAACCAATTAAAATTTATCACAAGTTTCTCAAATAAAATCTGAAAATCTAACCCATGTGGCCCAAAACATTCCCTAATCAACATTACATAAGGGCTAATAAAAAGGGCTTTCGGTTGATCCAAACCAAATGCACTCAACAACTGAGGAAAAATCAGATAACAACCTCAATAATGAGGTTTGCAACTACTATAGCACTTCGTAACACTATCAACATGAACCGCCTCAAATATCACCTGAAATAAAAGGGTGGGAGGAGCTCAAGAGCCCAGTGGATCATACACTATACATTCATAATATTATTCAAGTCAAAATATCAAACATGCAAACACTTAACATGCATTCGGCATTTTAAACATTCAGTTGTTTATCAGTTGTTAATTTGGACAGAAACGCTTAATCCTTGATGTTCTCTTATTATTATCGTATCAAATGAGATAAGGAAAACACATTATATGCTAGATTCCAATGGGACAAGGGGCACACTCATTACTAAACCTAGGAACTAAAGTCATACCCATCTCTCCATCGCCAAAAAACTAGGGGCACACCCATCGTTTTATTATCAGGAATTAAGGGTTAACCCATCATTCCATCTGCGATAACACCCACAGTGATCCTTCTTGGACCACTGCATCGGTACGTGATTCAAGTCTTAGTTTAACTTCAATTAAGATCACACAATCATTCATCTTATCATGTTAAACATGGAAATAGAGCATGTATCATTAATCAAATAACTGATCACATTAATCATTACACATCTCATAACATAAAAACATGTAAAAAACCACTATGAATACATACATCATGTTATACGTTATTCATGCTAACACAAGAACTCATGGCATCCAATCAATGTCAAAACATACCCTAGCATGCTTCTAGGCATTTAAAATAAAGTGAACACACATAATGTTTAATATTTAAAACTCAAATAAGATTAGAAAGCAAAGTAATCATTTTCACCTATTATTTCACTCCTTGCATGCTAATTTTGCCTTGATGGGTCGAAATCCTTAACCCCAAACTACTACTCAGAGACCCGTTGTACTTCGATCTCTTAGCAACTTGAACGTTTCTTCCTCTCTCAATGTCTGCTAGATGGTTATTAGTGGGTGGATTAGAATAGACTAATTGAAGATGCGTGTAGGAGGGGAGGGATTTGGCAGTCGGTGGCTAGGGTTCCGATGAGCAGGGTTTCAATGAACAACTGCATAGGTGAAGCGGCTAGGTTTTCTTATGAACACAAGGGCGAGCAACTGCGGCAAGAATGTCCATTAGCATTTTTGTAAGCATTATAATATATACAGTTGCATTAGAGATGTAGGGTTTACACACTTCTATTTCTGAATTTCGATTGCAGGACCGCAGTCATTGCTTCGAGGATCGTAGTCATACGTCACGAGTTTTCTCTATCACAGGACCGCGATTCTCCAGACCAGAATTGTGGTCTTGACAGAGGCATTTTTTCAAGTTTGGAAATGTAGGGTTGTGATCCTGGCCCAGGGATCGTAGTCCTACGATTTGTTCCCTCAAAACGCAAGACCGCAGTCTACGTTTGTTTGTTTGTTTGTTTATTTTCCCTTTATTTCTAAAGGGTTTTAGGTTATTATAATCTACCCCTTAAAAAAATATCGTCTTCGAAATTTAAAATGATTACATACCTGTATGATGCCCTCTAATTAGCTACTTATGGTGAAAAGTTCCAGATACTTTTTCCTTATTTTGGTTTCTAACTCCCAGGTAGCCTCTTGTAGGTCATGGTGTTTTCACAGGACCTTGACGAGAGGGATGTCCTTGGTTCTGGGACTCTGCACTTTATGATTCAATATTTTGACAGCTAGTTCTTCGTAAGCAGTATAGTCTTGGAGATCGATTTTTTCCCAATGTATGATGTGAGAAGGGTCTGGTTCATATTTTTGCAGCATCAATACATGGAATATGTTGTGGATCGAGGACATTCTATTTGGTAGATCTAGCTCGTAGGCACACTTACCAACTCATCTGAGTATTTTGAACGGACCAATGAACCTTGGTGATAGTTTTCCTTTGATCCCAAAGCACTTAATTCCTTTTTGAGGGCTGATCCTTAGGAATACCAAATCTCCCTCTTGGAACTCTAGAGGTTCTTTCCTATTATCTGCATAGCTCTTCTGCCTATTCTAAGCTGTGGTTAACCTTTTTTGTATCAGTTTTACTAGTTCATTTATCTCTTGCACTAGATTTGGCCTGTGAGTACCTGATCCTCAAAGTTTACCTAGCAAGATAGAGATCTACACCGTCTGCTGTAGAGAGCTTCATATGGAGCCATTTTGATACTCTCTTGATAATTTTTATTGTAAGCAAACTCTGTCAGGTGCAAGTATTTGCTCTAGTTTCCCTTGAAATCAAGGACCCATGCTCACAACATATCTTCCATTATCTGTATCACCCTCTCAGAGTATCTATCTATCTGAGGATGGAACATAGTACTCATGGTATGTCTACTACGTAGTTCCTTTTGTAAGCTCTGGTAGAACTGAGATGTGAATCTGAAATCTCTATCTGACACAATGGTTTAAGGTACACCATGTAGCCTTACTATCTCTTTGATGTATAGTTCTCTAAGTTTTTCCACTTAATCTGTAGATTGAATAGGAAGAAAATGAGCTGCCTTCGTTAGACGATCTATGATTAACCATACTGTGTCTTCACCCTTCTGATTTCTGGGTAGGTCGCTTACAAAATCCATTATAATATTGTTCCACTTCCATTCTAGGATTGGAAGTGGTTGCAACATTTTTTAGGGTTTCCTGTGTTTGACCTTCACCTATTGATAGGTTAGACACTTAAATACATACTTGACTATGTCGCTCTTCATACCTCTCCTCCAATAGGTCTTCTTGAGGTTTTGGTACATCTTATCACCTTTTGGATGCATCGTATACTTAGTTTGATGTGCCTCATCCAGTATGGTTCTTCTACTCTGCCCACTCTCTGGTACACAAATTTTATCTTCAAGTTTGAGAGTACCTAAAACATTAATTCAGAAATCAGTGTGCTTGCTTCCTTTGACACTTTCTACTAGTTCTATAATCCATTTATACCCTTTCTGTTCATATCTTATTCGATGTAAAAGATTTGGTTGGCAAGTTATAGCATACAAATATACTTGTTTCTCGTCTGACGCCATACCCAAGTTATAATCAGTGACCAGTTGATACATCTGTCCCTTACCTTCATCATTCTTATTGAGCTTCTTACTGAGTGCATCGACTACAACATTAGCCTTCCTTGGATAGTAATGCAGCTGTAAATCATAATCTTTTGAGAATTCAATCTACGTCCACTGTCGAAGGTTCAACTCTTTTTGGGTATAAATATATTTTAGGCTCTTATGATTTGAGAATAGATCAAAACTCTCTTTATAAAGGTAATGCATCCAAATCTTTAGTACAAAGACAATTGCTACCAATTCTAGATCATGTGTGGGATAGTTCTATGCATGGACCTTCAATTGACGCGAAGCATATGCTATTACCTTCTCTTCTTGCATTAACATAATGCCCAATCTATTCTGTGAACCGCTCATGTACAATACATACTTCACACTATGGGTACGTGTAACTAAGATGGGTGCTGAAGTTAACCTCTTCTTCAATTCTTGGAATGATTTCTCACATTTGTCATCCCAAACAAATTTCTCTTCCTTTCTGGTTAACTTAGTTATGAGTGTAACCAACTTTGAGAAATCTTGGATGAACCGGTGATAATATCTTGCCAAACCTAAGAAGCTTCTGATTTCTGTTACCGTCTTATGTTGTAATACCTGACAATTTTGTACAAAATTCGATTAAATAAAATAATCCGATTTTGAGTAATTATTAATATTTGTTACATAAATTATGTATATTCTAAGGTATAAAGTAAGAAAAATGTATTTTGGTGTGACATTAAAGCATCCAATAATAAATATAAATGTATATGAGTGGTGTAAGTGTTAAATATAAGTATTTAATAATGTGTGTGTATATATATATGTGTGTGTGTGTTTGTGTGTACACTTCTTTAAATTATTAGGTATATACACACACATATATATATAATGGTAGGTAAAAACAAAAAAAATTGGAATCACACATAGGCTTTGGCCCATGTATGAAATCAAATCGCTCACGGCCCATGTGCGTTAAAAAAAAAAATGTAAAAAAACAAAAAAAGAAAATAAAATAAAAAAATGCAGAAAAATACAAAAAAACTGCAAAAAAAAAGTCCTAAAGGAAAAATACAAAAAACTGCAAAAAATGCAAAAAAATACAAAAAAATCCTTGTGCATCGAAAATCAACAAAAAAGGAAAATTTTTAACTTAGGAAGGTGGAAAAATGATGAAACTACCCTTCGAATACTCTAAATAAACTCCCCTACCCCTCTCATTCCATTCATCATAGAGTAAGAGCTGATAAGATCTCTCTAGCTCTCTCTTTGCCTCCTTCTTAGCACCTATAGTCCCTTTTCTTTCTTGAGTTGTACTAATAGAGTAGTAGCAATAGAGTGCTGCACAAGTCTAGTGTAAGCAAGGGAGAAAGATTTGAAGAAGGTTCAAAAGGAAGCGATCTTGAAGTGAAATGACTTCCACTTTTTAATTTATTTTGATTTAAATAAGATTTGCTTGACATTAGATTTTTAATATTAAATACATACCATATAGAATATGCATGCTTAGGTTGATTTTTATGTATAATCTATGATGAAATGTTAACCTGTTGAAATGTTTACATGCTATCAAATTATTTAAATATTATGCTTTTACATTTAATATAAGATTAAATAAAGATCTTAACCACATACTGACATGAGGTCGAAATTACATCGTGAGCATTCTAATCAGGAATTGTGAGGTCATAGAGGGTTTGAAGTTGATTTTATCTCATTCTAATGGGTCTGAGTTTATTATAGTAACTTTTTCCTTAGGGTTGGAATGCTAAAGACTATCCTTTTGGTCTTTAATGACAAAAAAAATAAATTATTTAAATCATTTAATTCCTTTTAAGTGCCTATTATGCATGTTTTATTTTTTTGAAATAATGAGTTAAGTATTTGTGATGATTCTAGGCTTTATAACTCACTCCTTATTTTCAATATTTCAGAAATTTCATTATCAAGGCTGCATGAGAATCGTTTAATATGTAGAAATTTTTATTTAAATTCATTGTAAGGCATGTGGGCCCAAATCAATTTATTTATTTGAAATCCATTGTAATCAAAAGTTAAGTTATTGCTCTTGAGTTTTTCCAATAAATGATAAATGATTTATTTTATTCTATGGCATCATAAATTTTTATGAATTATTTTGTTCATAAATCAATGTGCACAGGATGTCTCATGGATTTAAGATTCATAAATAAAAAAGGTTAACGTAACATGGGCCCGCCTCCCGGGTGACCCAAAAATATATCGAAGAAAGATAACGTCGGATGACGTGGGCCCGAGCATAGGAGGCAGGGTGTTACATAGGTTGCTTCCAGTTGGATACTGCTTCCACTTTCTCTAGGTCTACAGATATTCCTTTAGCTGAGACAATACGATCAAGGAACTTGACCTTCTTCATCCAGAACTCACACTTGCTAAACTTTGTACAGAGTTTATTTCTTCTCAGCATCTCTAGAACAATCTTCAGATGTTCTACGTGCTCAGCCTCTGACCTGGAGTAGATCCAAATGTCCTCAACAAATACTACAACAAACTGATCCAAATACTATCTAAAGACTCTGTTCATCAGATCTATGAATGCAGTCGGTACACTAGTTCAACCAAACAACATCATTGTGAACTCGAAGTGCTCATATTTAGTTTTGAAGGTTGTCTTGTGTATGTTAGACTCTCAGATGCTCAATTGATGATATCCTCACCTTAGATCAATCTTGGAGAAATGAGTGACTCCCCTCAACTGATCAAACTAGTCTTCTATTATGGGCAACAGGTACTTGTTCTTGATCGTTACTTGATTCAACTTTGGGTAGTCAACACAAAGATTCATGGATCTATCCTTTTTCTTCACAAACAACATTGGATCTCCCCATGGTAACTCACCAGGTCTAATAAATCCGTTCTCACATAGCTCATTTAGTTGTGTTTTAAGCTCAATTAGTTCTACTAGTGCCATTCCATCGGGCAGAATAGCTATAGGGTTAATGCTTGGATGTAATTCAATCTTAAAGTCTACTTGTCTATGTGGTGGTAATCCAGGTAGATCATTTGGGAATATATTTGCATATTCCTGCACCACCATGGGACTCCTCAGTAATCTTTTCAAATCTCCATTAATCCTAAACACATCCCCACAAGGCAACATCATAGTCACCCTCTGCTTCTGATTGTCTATCTGGGCTTGATATAAGGTCAACCAATCCATAACCAATATGATATCATACCCATGAAAAGAAAGTGTACCGAGATTAGCTGAAATCAGCTTATCCCCAAATCCAAGGTCACATTTACAATATCTCATAAAGTTCACAGTGGCTCCTATGGGCGTTGGTACATGTAATGTTGTAGGCAATAGGTTTGTCACCAATTTTAATCTATCTATCAAACATTCGAAAATGAAGGATAAGAAAACACTAGAGTCAAACAAGACTTTCACAACAACATTAAACAAAAAGAAAGTACCTTCCACTGCTTATGCATAATTAGCGTGGGCTTCAGTAGCATAGAGTTGGGCTTGGTGCTATTCTCGACCCTAATTTTGGTTCTACCCCTGATTTTGTTGTAGTTGGGGCTGTTGTCACTATCTCTGTTGTAGACAACCATCTTGTACATGCGTTTGCTATTGCTATGGAGGAGCTGGAGCTCCGTTAGGACAACTTGGCAATGTGTTCCCTCTGGTAGCATAAAAAGCATAACCCTTGCCTCTTCGCCTGCTCTTTCTGCTCGTTCCTAGCACGATCAGTCCATGCCTACTGGTTCTGCGGCCTGTTGTGATTCTATGTCTGATTTTGATTCTTAGGCGTTCGGTATCCATCCTGTTTGTTCTGCATTTTCTGTGAGGCTCCTAATGCTTATTCTGGCTATGACCTTTTCTGTTTGTTCCTCAGAACTTGTTTATACTTGAGATCTCGCTTGATCAACTGCGCCCTTTCCACCATTTCCTTAAGGGTGGTTAATCTAAGATGCTGGTTTATTTTTCATATCTCTACCTTTAGTCCTTCAGCAAACCTGTCAAATCTAGATAGTTTAGTGAGTTTCTATTCATACTCGGTAATAGTCATATTCTTCTGCACTAATCGAATGAACTCTGACTATATCTGTTTTGTCTTTGCCATGGAGAAAAAATGTGAACAAAATAGAGTCTTAAACTATTCCCAAGTCACAGTAGTTATATCCGTAGTAGGATCATTCATGACCATCTCTCCCACCAATGATAAGTCGGTTCCTCAAACTAGTGCACTACTAATGTAACTCTCTTGGTGCCAGTTGCCCCTAAGGCATTCAAGTATTTGTTCATCTTAGTATACCACTTATCAACAACTAAATGATCAGCCATACCCACAAAAGTACTAGGTCGTAGCTTTTGAAATTCTATCAACAGGTTATTATATTTTATATCATCCACAATTGGTCGGTTTCGTGCCATTGGACCATTTGGTAATGTGACATGATGAACTTGGGGTTGAAGCTGTACCTGTGGCCACGATAGTACTAGTGGCTGGTTCTGCATCTGTGCGATTTCTCATGATTTGTTCCACAACTTGCTGAGCGAATTCAACTAACAAATCTGTAGTCACCACCGTCCCAATTGGAGTTGTTGCTAATAGCACTCCGTTCTTCCTTTGCCCAGATTTATTAGTATTTTCATCTCTCATACCGTTATCCCTTGTTCTTTCCATTATCTACATGCCAAAAGTCATTTTAGTATCCATTAGTTCAAGTGATATTAGTAATAGAAATTTCAATTCTCAATGAGAATCATAACCTTATCTCAATTCAATTTGGGTTACACAAACCCCTTTATCTCAAAGTCCGGATACTAAATGCTTTTGCAACTTGTGGTAAGTGCCACATTTCATATCTTTATTCGTGGTTTGTGATTCTATTGTCAGAATAAATTTTCTCGCATCATTTGTGCTATCATGGTTCTAGATTCATGTCTCTATATTCTCAGTATGTTCAATGACCTATTAATCTTTGTTTCTAAGTCTAAAGTTTGAGGGTTTCAAGCACTCATGTTTATTTTTGGTACATGATTTTTGGTCTCATATAACAGTATTCAAAGTTTTAACATCAAGGAGTATGCAAACAACCATTCAATCAACACACAATTCATGCTAGCATTGTAAGATTTATGAGCTTCCATCTATTCCTCTGAGTTCAAGTATCTCATATCACTCTTGCCTAATGACATACGTTTCCACTTAGAAACCTTACTACACCCAAGCCATTTCGCAAATGTCTCGAAAGCTAAGGCCTCCCAAGTTTTACTATACTTGACCGTCCTATACTAGCCAAGCATAGGAAAACAAGCTCTTCTAAAGTCACTGACCATTCACCGATCATGGCCTGTCAATCACTAAGTCCAAGATTCCTCCACATCCTTAATTTCAACGCATCTCATACCACATAGAAACCAGAGATACAGGATCACTCCCAATCTTGTGTCCTGACTAAACAAGTGTTTCGTTATTTATACATTTTCAATCTCTAACTTATGTCCTAAAATATAATCCACTGTGCCTCTTTGGCAACATCCAAGTCTTAACCCATGGTCTCTTTTCTTAGACCTAAGGCCGCAATACTTGGCTAAGCGCTTCCTCCGTTGAACCCTCAACCATCATCAACCTCAACTAGCACCATTGGAAGCTAACTACACATCTAGCCCAGTACTCTACAGTCTAAGCTCTCATCTCACCTTGGCATCCACTGCTTAGGCTCTCTCTATCTTTTTCACCTAGTTGTCTACTAACTGAGCTTTGATACCAACTTTGTAACACCCCAATTCTCGGTCCTCCATTTTTGTCACGTCTATCATGCATGGAGAGACGCACCATTAAATGTCGACACACATGTCATTTACCGAGATCCGGGATCTTACTTTTCTCACATTCAATTTCTCATTAATACCATCTAGATATACCAGATCACATATAAATAAATCATCAAACTCTTGGACTCACCAAGCGTTATATCTACTGGAGACAGTTAAAGAGATACTAAGAACCATAAATTCAATAATTGAACCAATTAAAATTTATCATAAGTTTCTCAAATAAAATATGAAAATATGGCCCATGTGGCCCAAAGTGTATCCTAACCAACATTACATAAAAGCTAATTAAAAGGGGTTTCTGCCCAGTCTAAACCAAATGCACTCAAGAGCTAAGGAAAGATTAGATAACAACCTCAATAATGAGATTTGCAGCTTCTATAGTACTCCGTAGCACTATTAGCACGAACTGCCTCAAAGATCACCTGAAATGAAAGGGTGGGCTGAACTCAAGAGCCCAATGGACCAGACACTCTACATCCATAATATTATTCAAGTCAAAATATCAAACATGCAAACACTTGACGTGCATTAAGCATTTCAAATATTCAGTTGTTTATCAGTTGTTAATTTGGACCAAAAGGCTTAATCCCCAGTGTTCTCTTATCGACAAGAAAAATGCACTACATGTCAGATTTCAATGGGAAAAAGGGCAAACCCATTACCCAACCGGAGAAATAGGATCACACCCATCCATCGCGAAAGAACTAGGGGCACACCCATTGTTCTATTATTGGAAATTAGGGGCTAACCTATCATTCCATCTGCGAGAACACCCACAGTGATCCCCCTTGGACCACTGTGCTGGTACATAATTTAAGTCTTAGTTTAACTTCAATTAAGATCATGCAATCATTCATCTTATCATGTTAAACTTGAAAAATAGAGCATGTACAATTAATCAAATAAACTAAACACGTTAATCATTATACATTTCATGACATAAAAATATGTCAACAACCAAAATGGATACATACATCATGTTATACATCATTCATGCTAACACAAGAGCTCATGGTATCCAATCAATGTCAAAACGTACCCTAGCATTCTTTTAGGCATTTAGAATAAAGTAAACACACATCATGTTCAACATTTAGAACTCAAATAAGATTAGGGAGCAAAGTAGTCACTTCTACTCGTTATTTTGCTTCTTGCGTGCTAATTCTGCCTCAACGGTTTGAAATCCTTAACCTTAGTACTACTGCTTAGAGACCCGTTGCAGTTCGATCTCTTGGCAACTTGAGCGTTTCTTCTTTTCTCAATGTTTGTCGGATTGTTATCAATTGGTGGATTAGAACAAATCCGATTGAAGGTGTGTGTAGGAGGCGAGGGATTTAGCAGTTGGCGGCTAGGATTTTAGTGAGCAACTGAACAGGTGAAGTGGCTAGGTTTTCTTATGAGCACGAGGGTGAGCAACTGTGGCAAGAATGGCCATTAGGGTTTCTGCAAGCGTTATAATATATATAGTTGTTTAGGGAAGTAGGATTTGCAAACTTCTATTTCTGGATTTTGATCGCAGGATCGCGGTCTTTGCCATCTCTTAATTACAAGACCGCGGTCAAGGGACTGCGGTTGCACGTCACGACTTTTCTCTCTCTTAGGACCATAGTCCTCCGAATTAAGACTATAGTTTTGACGGAGACAATTTTTTATTTTGGAAATGTAGGACCTTGGTCTTCGCCCAAGGGAGCACAGTCCTATAATTTGCTCATCAAATAGCAAGACTGTGGTCCTCATTTTGAGAACCGCGATCTTTGTGTGGTCTCTTTTTTGTCTATTTGTATTCCCTTTATTTCGAAAGGGTTTTAGGTTATTATAGGTAGTGTGAGTTTTCCCAAAAAGATCCAATGAAAACAATGTGTTTTGGTTATAGCGGTAATGCCTTCTCACTACTGTGATAATGCATACAAAATTTGCATGAAAGGATTATGTAAAGTTTCCAAAAACGATCGTATAAAGTTTATAATGCGTGGGCAACTTGTAAAATTGACACTTTGTTAATACTTGTGCATGAAAACAAATATAATAGAAGGGAAAGGAGTTAGGAAAGATTTTCACAAGGGAAACAACACCAAAAACTTCCTAAACCCTGTCAATTTGAATTTTATATAAATCAAGCATGGACACCCCGTTCTTCCCAGTTAAGCAAGTGGGAATTGCTTCTCTTACTGCTCTCTTAGCTGTCTTCTTGGTACTCTTTCATTCCCTAGTTTTTTTACATAGCAACCATAGTAGTAGGAAGGAAGAAAAACCAGAATATAGCATCACAATAGCAGAAACATACTGTTGGGTGTTCTTTTGGAGAAATTAGAGGATTCAACGGAC
The DNA here is from genome assembly GCA_030144865.1 of Tinospora cordifolia. Lineage (NCBI taxonomy): Eukaryota > Viridiplantae > Streptophyta > Magnoliopsida > Ranunculales > Menispermaceae > Tinospora > Tinospora cordifolia. The sequence continues at coordinate 13,544 of JAJIYU010005397.1, forward strand.
CAAAGCAGATATAATGCCTCTATCTAATTCCCAATGCATGGTTCATGATCTATAATCCAAAGCATTAGGATGCCAAAGTCATAGGAGAACAAGGGACATGAGAAACATGCACAAAAAACTAATTTTTATACTGGTTACCACCGTAGTGATCACTATTACCGCGGTAATGCCTTCATTTTCATCTATTCCTAGAATTTCACCCTGATTACCGTAGTGCTCTTCCACTATAGTATACTATGTTTTGATATTACTCACTAGTTACCGTAGTAGCCTACCGCGGTAATGACATTGCACAATTGAGAACTCCTCTGGTTAATGCGGTACTCTATAGCGGTAATGCAATCCTCCATCTCTGGATCCCACCGGTTATTGTGGTGGTGACATTGCACTCCTTGTTTATCACTTGTGGATTCTAGTTATTGCTATAATCATTTTCTCTACTGCAGTACATAGAATCAAGGCCATATTAAGACTAACCTAGCATAATTTTCTTGCACAATTGAAGGTCATATAAGATTTGGATTATTAGGGTATGGTTTAAGAGTGTTGGAAACACATGAATCACTAAGAATTATGTATTGAATCCTAATCTTGAAGGTTGAAGGTTCAAAGAACTTGGAATAACACCGTAAGGACTAAGAAGGAACTAAAACTTTGAGGTGGAGATGATTTATAAGTTTAAAATTATTATCTTGATTCAAATATATGTTTGTAGTCTAGAACTATGGTTTGTATTGAATATACATGTTATGCCTTGAATATGTATGCTTAGAGTTATATGAATGATGATGCATGTTTTCAATGATATGTGTGATAACATGATCTATGCTATATAAAATAACATGCCTATGATGTGATGATCACCATGCTCGCAGCTACTTCCTATTTTATATCTGATTTAATATGCTATAGTACGTTTTGCCATTAAAAAAAGATTAATAAAGATGATAACCACGTATCGGTGCATTGATGAATTTCCTCATAAGTGTTCCAACTTGGGCCTGCTTGTCAATTATTGATTTTCTTGATTTGGATATGGGCGTTTGGATTGAACCCACTTCCTAGATTGGTGAACTGAGCGTTTGGATTGACTACACTTCACGGATGAATGGTTTGAGCATTTCAATTGACCTCTCTCCCTAGATCTGGAACATTGAGCTAGATTCCTTTTAGTCTTAACATCAATTGATAAATAACTTAACTGCTTAAATCACCTAATCTATGAAAGTGTTTGACATGTATGTTTCATTTGATTGAAATAATGATTTCAATAAACTAAAGATCAGAGACTATATGGATTACTTTCAAAGTTTTCTTTTCTAGATTCATAATATTGTTTTAAGTCAGGCATGTTGGCCCTAGATTGCTTTTTACTTTTAAAGATGCTTCATTGAAATAAAACGCCCTTAAACCGTTGATTATTAAAATTGATTTTCAAATAAAGATATTGATTATTTTATCAAGAGGTCTCAAATGTTTCATATGAAATCTACATGAATTACTATGATCAGGATGTCTCATAGAGTTGGGATAGAAAGAAAGAAAGAAAAAGAAAAAGAGTCTTTGCCCCTCGATTGACCATGAATGATGTTTGCATGCGATGTTAGTGTGCCAAATTGTTGATTACATGGGTAGTACGGTAATTGCACCCTCTGAACCAAATTTATTGGGCTACAAGGGGGAGGCGAGGTATTACACATGACCTCTTGGAGAGAATAGTTTCACATTTATGAACCTGTTTCTTGAGGATCTGTTTATATGGAGAATGATCATGCATTAAAGATCACAAGCATTGGTACCATCGAGATAAAAAAAATGTTTGATGGTATAGTTTGCACTATTCTAGGGGAACGACATGTAAATGGGCTGAAGAAGAACCTATTGTCTATATGAAAAGTAGATGAGCTTGGATGTAAGATTCAAATAGAAGATGAGATCATGAAAGTAATTAAAGGTGCATTCTTGGTAATGAAACCAAATAAGATTACTTCAAAGTTGTACAAGCTCTTTGGGGAACCATTACAGGAAGGAATATATCAACATGTCACGAAGAAGACTCATCATTAATAAGGCATCATAAATTATTCCACATATTTGAATGAGGGTTGAAGATTGTCTCTGACAAAAAATTATTTCTTGGGTTCAACTTATTAAATCTACTATTTTGTGAGCATTGTGTTCCCAACAAGCAATACAAGTCGAAGTTTGGCAAATCAAATGCTAGAAGCAAGTCTATTCTAGTAGTTCATCTAGATGTTTGCGAAGCACCAGTATTATCCAATGGATGAGCCAAATATTTATGTCTTTTATTAACGATTTCTCAAGGAGATGTTGTGTGAACCAAATAAAGAATAAGATAGATACATTTAAGATTTTCAAAGCTTCAAACTACATATGGAACTTGAATTTGGAAAGCAGATCAAGAGTTTAAGGATTGATAATGGAGGATAATATACCAACAAGGAATTTGATCTATTTTTTCGACAAGAGGGCATCAAAAGGCAGATCACATTAGCATATACTCCACAATAGAATGGAGTGGTAGAGAAAATAAACAAAACTCTACTCGATAGGACTAGAGCAATGTTAAGGACTATAGGTATGAAGAAATCATTTTGGGCCGAAGTAGTCAAAACCGCCTATTATGTGTTGAATTAGTTTCCATCAACATCATTAAGTTGAAGACACTAATGGAAATGTGGACTAGTAAAGCGATTGATTATTTTAACTTGTACATATTTGAATGTTCTGCATATGTTATTTTAATTCCCAAGAAAGGACGAAGTTAGATCCTAAGTCTAGAAAATGTATGTTCTTGGGGTATGCTTACGGAGTCAAGGGTATTGCCTATGGGACTCCACTGCCTATAAGGTCACTGTCAGTAGGCACATAATCTTTATAAAGGAAGAGATGCAGAAAGAAAATGCTAGTATTTTAAAAGAGAATGTAGGGAATAGTATAGTTCAAATAGAAGCAAGATTTGAATAAGGAGATGCTCCTAAAGCAGTACTAGAGCACAAGGAACTAGTACTTGAGGAATCTAAGGCAACAATGGTTCGTCTGTCAACACAAGTATGAGAGGCACCTTCGTGGCACTTAGAGCATGATATGTCGAGCAATATTCGATATTGTCTTCTAATAGAGGATAAAACTATCAACTTTCCACGAGGCTTCAAGTAGTCAAGATGTAGCTTTATAAATGATAGTAATGCAAGAGGAGATTGAAGCTCTACATAAAAATAAAACACGAGGTCTTGTACCATTACCACATGGAAGAAAAGCCATCGGGAACAAGTGAGTCTATAAGATTAAGTTGATGTTAATGATCAAGTGGAGTGGTTTCATGCAAGATTGGTGGTTATAGGATATGCTTAGAAAGAAGGCATTGACTATACAAAATGTTTTCTCTAGTTTTTTGATTGACTACATTTAGAATAGTTCTAGCTATGTGTGCTACACTTGATCCACATTTACAACAATTGGATGTGAAGAGTGCATTTCCTCGTGGAGAACTATAAGAAGAAATTTACATGCTCCAACTAGAAGATTTTGTAGAAAAGGAAAAACGAAGACTTGGTTAGCAAGTTGACCAAATCTCTATACGGTGTTAAGCAGGCACCAAGATGTTGGTACAAGAGATTTGATTCCTTCATTATAAGCCTTGGATACAACAAACTCAATTCAAACCATTACACATATTACAATAGGTTTGAAGGTAATGATTTCATCATCTTAATGTTGTATGTCGACGACATGTTGGTACTAGGTCCAAATAAAGATTGAGTGATAGAGTTGAAGACAAAAATGGCTAGGGAGTTTGATCTGAACGATTTAGGACTAGCAAACAAGATTTTAGGAATGCACATCTATTGAGATAGAAAAGCAAGAATATTCGACTTTCTTAATAGAACTATCTCATAAAGATCTTGCCCTTCAACATGCAAGATTATAAGCCAATCTCGACCCACTTCCTATTAATTTTAGATTATCATCTATTATATCTCCTAGCAATGAAGTAGAAAGGATGGAATTATCTCAAGTACCGTATGCATCAACAGTAGGAAGCCTAGTTTTTACAATGATATGCACCAAATCAAACATTGCACACGTAGTGGGAACGATTAGTTGATTCATGGTAGATCCTGGTAGAGAGCACCAGAACATAGTTAAAAGAGTCCTATGATACATTAAAAGGACCTTGCTGTTGTATTATGTCATGGAGGATCAAAACTTCTTGTTCGAGGATATGTTGATTATAACTTTGTAGGTGATCACAATAAAAGAAACTCTACCACAAGCTATGTGTTTGCACTTGTAGAAAGAGTAGTAAGTTGAGTTTCAAAATTGAAGACATTTGTAGCTTTATTTACAACCGAAGTAGAATATATGGTAGCTACTCAAGCATGCCAGGAGGCAGTACGGATAAGAAGGTTATTGGAGGAGCTTGGGCACAAATAAGAAAGGATTATCTTGTATTATGATAGTCAAAGTGCTTTGCACATTACAAGGGATCCATTATTTCATTCGAGAAAAAAGCATATAGGTGTTCATATGATTTTGTTCGAGTAGAAGACGGAAGTGTGGATATGCAAAAAATTCACAACAAGGAGAACCTAGCAGATGCCTTAACCTAATTGATCAATTCTGACAAGTTTGAATGGTGTAGATCCTCATTTGGCTTGGCTAATACGTAAACAACATGAATTGGCACTAGCAAAAAAAAAAAAAAAAAAAAAAAAAAAAAAAAAAAAAAAAAAAAAAAAAAAAAAAAAAAAAAAAAATAAAAAAATAAAGAAAGGAAAAAGAAAAAAAAAAAGAGAAGATTGTCACAACGTTTTAGGTGGGAGAATGAAAAAATGAAAAAAAATATTGAGATGTCGTGATTTGAACAAATAATGACTTGAATACAAAGTATAATGGTTGCTTATAAAAGTTATGAAAAGATTGTTGAAGAGAATAGTGGCAATTCATAGTTAGTTGAAAAGTGATTGACAAGGAATGAAGTGGTGTGACAAGGTATGTGCTCAAGTTGGCTAATGATGTTTATGAATACCATTGTTCTCTTCCCCTCAATTCTCGTTCTTCTCTTATTCATCTTCTTCCTAGTTCGCCTCTAATTTAAGAGTGAGGGAATCTTTGTTTTCTCATTAAGTGTAGAAAGAAAGTTGTAATTTGTTCTTTCAAATTTGCATCTTATATATGAATGTTTTTCTTACATTGAAGGTTTACCATGTTAAATCTTTATGTCTCCTATATTTTTTAGTTTTCTCATTTTATTTTGTAACTGCACGATACCACACACACCTTTTATTCCATACATTTGGAACATTCAATCACTTATGAATGAAAATGACGTGAGACATCCAACTTTTGCTCTTTTATTCATTTTCTCATATATCTTATGAAGTTATTTATTGTTAAATTTATCAAATTCAAAGGCTAAAATTATAATTTCAAAATCAGTAATAATGTGAAAAATATATTAATATAACTTTTCTACAATTCGTTTCTTACATATAAGGACAACCTTTTTAAAATAACATATATAACGCCTTACTAGTATTTGCAAATCCATAAATGTATGTAACGAGCGATGTATAAGAATTTGATTTGTTGCCCAATTGCTAATTTATAGATTTCATTTTATCCAGACACTAAATAGAATAAAAAAAAAAAATTAATGGTTTAAAAATTGTAGAATTAAAATTAAACTACTAAAATCATGAAAATTAATAATAATTGAACTTAGAGATTTTCGATTTCACCATTCAATGTAAGTTTTAAGTAAACTATCGTTGTTTACAATAAATTTCAAAACCTATTTACAAATCAAAATAATAAGATTATATTATTACATCCATCAGTTGAGTGTTAAAATTAATGGTTTAAAAGTTGTAAAATTAAAATTAAATTACTAAAATCATGAAAATTAATAATAATTGAACTTAGAGATTTTCGATTTCACCATTCAATATAAATTTTAAGTAAACTATAATTGTTTATAATAAATTTTCAAACTCTATTTGTAAATCAAAATTATAAGATTATATAATTACATCCATCTGTCTAGTACTGGCGTGCAAATCCTAACTTTTAATCCGTAAATTGATCTCTCGGTAAACTCTGAATTCATAGTTCTAGCTCCTCAATCTTTTATAATTCTAGTATGCATATAGAAAATGTGATTTGTGCATGCTTTTGAAATCACCTTTTTGGGATTTAAAATCTATTTTTGGTAGGTGTAAAGTGAGAATTTCTACTTAAAATTAGATCATTTAAAATTTTTATATGTCATACTGCAAGCATATTTGAGCTATTATGTCATAACGTATTTACAAAGTTTTGCTCACATCTTTTGAACTTGATTTTAAGGTTTAAAAATTAGTTTTCATAAAGGTTTTAAGTTTGAGATATTGTCGTAAAGATTTGAATATTTTCTAACATTTCATGTTCAATTAAATTTCTTTATTTGCATGCTTGCATAATAGATTGTTTATTGTGCCAAAGGTTTTGGAAGTTAATTTTTGATGATCAAAATCAATTTTCTAAAGGTTTCTAAACTGAAAAATAAAGCTGAAAATTTTGTTATTTGATTTTGTTCATGCATCATTTTTTGTGCATACATCATCACTGAGAATAAGTGGAAGTGATATATAGAAAGTAATCATCTAAGCTTTGTAAAGTTGGTTGCCGTTATTATGCATATGTAAGCTTAATTGTAAGAGTTTCAAGTCTAGGAGTGCATTCTACTTTAAGAATGGGAATGTTTCACCACTTCTCTTGAAAATGGTAAGTGGATTCATTAAACGTTTGACCAACAGATTTATTCATCCTAAGTAAAAGAAAGAAAAAGATTACTTTATCTTTAGGCTAGTAAAAGGGCATGCTCTTTCTTAACATGTGGAAAGGATATGGTACAAAACCTTAGAGTTGTAAAAGTTTGATCCATTGTCTTGTGTGAAAAGGATTACTTTAAAAGTCTAGTTGAGAATGCTACATATTGAAGTAGATCTATTAAGGATGAAACTACCATAAATACTTTTACATTACGTTGTCTCATTGTATTCATAGATATTATCTATGATTTATTATTGTATTTACATGTAATTATTGTTTATGAGACAATAAATGTAAAGCGTTTTGATTTTGACTGGAAGGCCAAAATATTTAATAAGAAAGCAAAAGATTTTAAAAAAATTGGCCATAAAACCTAATTCATCCCCACTTGAGTACATAATAGTTTGGTAGGAAGATTAATCAAATGAGGCTTTAATTTAAAATTGTAATATCCCAAAAATTTTATAGAGTTTTGGCATATTTAAATAAAAATACTTAAAGCACAATAAACCTTAGAAAACTGATAAAAACATAGTTTTATGAGACGTTTAATCAATGTACAAAAGAATCAGCAAATCGAAGGAAAGCACGAAATTTCGATAGTAACCGTTTACTAGTTACTGCTGTCATGAATAGAATTATCGCAGTCATTAGATTAAAACCCAGAAAAAAATTCAAAATCACAAGTTCTGGTTAGCACGTTCATTCGTGTGATTACGAGGATAGTCTAACTAAAACATAGAAAAATAAGGTTTTGGTTACCCCAGTAATCCTTCAAGTTACTATGATAATACATGAATGATATATGTATGAACAGTGCGCTGACAAACCCTAATCGTCATTTTTACCCTACATTCGCACACCTACTCCCAAGCACCGATATTAGCCGCCAATAATCGAATTCTCTTCCCTTCCCTACCATTCTAGATTGATTTCTATTCATTCAAACCCTTCTCTACTAGTTTATGAACTTAGATCCGTGAAGAACAAGCTTCACCAAGAAGAAGATCCGTGGAGGTGAAACCCACTTGAAATCTTGAGTTCTTACCATTGTAAAACATTTTCCTAAGTGTGAATACGTTATTCTTTGAAGCCTAAGCGATTTAAGGGCTGCAAGACCTTGTTTTGGTGAGAAACGAAGAGAAAACATGAAGAGCCCTAAGGTATAAAGACTTCCTTTAGTTCATATGGGTTTTATGCTTAATGTGCATACATTTGAGTGTTAAACACATAGGAAAAGCACGAGCAAGACAGTGCACACAAAAGTGATGCACTCACAATGCCCTCTGGTTACTGTGGTAACACATGTTGCCTATTCTGGCGATCACGGTAATGCTTTGCATTATCGCGGTAATCTAACGTGCACCTTGTTTTTCATTCGTTTTTCATTCTGACCTTGTGTACACCATGGGGTACCTTTGTAGGGACATGAATCCATGATTTTGGAACATGTTATGAACATTTTAGACTCACATTAACTTAGTATTTGAAATCTTATAGATTAAAGATCTAAAACACGTGCGGCTAGGAGCAAAGGCATAAGGCAAAGGAAATACTAAGGTAGAAGTGATTACCTTGCTCCTTGGTATTATTTGAACTTTTATGCAAAATATGTGATGTTTACATTGTTTGAATGCCTGGAAACATGTTAGGATGTTGATTAAATGATTTGTGAATGACATAAATATATGAATGCTAGAATAACAAGAGTTATATGTTTATGTTCGGTGTTTACATGCTTTTATGCTTCTATGAAATGATTGTTGCCTTATTTATGTTTCTATGAGATGATCAGCATGATTGCGATATTGTAAAATGATGCTTTTCACATGATGATATGATAACTATGCCTATAATGAAATGTTTGTTGATACACAAGCAAAAATAAATTTAGAGTTGAACCACATACCATTGCAATAGTCTATGGGTGTGATCACCCTAGGTCTTATAATGTATACACGTCAACATGAATTTTTAAAAAAATTCAAAATAAATATAAAAATGAGTGGAAACTTGTTTTTAATTATCATTATATGATA
>JAJIYU010005398.1:0-22405 GCA_030144865.1 Tinospora cordifolia
CTTAAAAGAGAGTACTTATTGCAGCTTGTACCGTCTCCTAAAGACTTCGAGCTGTCGCAGGTAGCTCAGGGTGAGAATACCTACAATCTGCCTTGTAACTCGACGATCTCAAGCGGTGGTCCCTAGGAGATACCACCTCGATCCGCTTCAGGCTCGGCGATCACACCTGTACGTGAATTTTTAATAAGCATTCGTCTTATTTTAGTTTTATAGTCAAATTCAATCACACCAAGCATCAGAAAATACAAAAGAAAATTTATCGAATAATGCATGTTATTAAAAATAATAGCTTACATGAATAAATGATGAAGTCTAAGTGCATGTTTTCCTATTTATGCATGCAATAATTTAATAATCATCTATTACGCATCATTTAAGCATACCAAACAATTTCAATCAATTTCCTAAAGAAATTCTAGTAACCTAGAAATTATTCAAACAAATGTTTTGAATTTTAAATCCACATAATACGTATGAGCAAGGAAATCATGCCCATCTGATTCCGCCTATCTTCATGGCACCCTTGCTTTTCTCTAAGCTATTCGGTAGTCTAACATATAAAGATTTGAAAACCACAACTTGATCAGGCTTTCTCTTCCCTGAACTAGTATATAAATCCAGAAGCAGCTCTCTCACAGTGTTTTTGTCCTCTGTGTCCGAAACTTGCTTGAATAGAGATTCTATCATTTTAGCCTTAAGTGACTGTGTTTTTATAGATGCCTTATACCAAGAAATCAATGGCAATTGTCTAGACTAATTACTACAGTAATAGAAGGCATATCCGACTAGCTAGGAGAATCGTGTGAAATATCCATTCCAAAAAAATGATGGTTGAAACCTTGGAAATAAGGGGAATAGAAGGAGATTATTCGATGGACAACAAAGAATTTAAGCCACCAAGTTTCTCATTGATCTTTAGGAGAACATTTGTTAGGTATATGGTATTGATCATTTACCCTTGCTGGAGCAATGCATTGAATCACAATACAAAAATCAGCTAGATTTTTCTTCTTCTACGGACCATATATAATAGATGTTTTCCTCTCTGGCAAAAGACAAAAGGAAGAACTAGGGTGTTCTAAGAAGTTTGGGTTGTATTTATTCAAACATCTGCTCAACTCGAACAGAGGGAGGAGCTCTCCTAGCCTGAGGATTCTATTCGAATATATCAAGTGGTTGATTGACAAACATTTCCTTCTATTCTCCATTTCAGCTTAAAACGAATTTCTTCAAGCCATCAGAACCACGACTGGCCACCAAGAAAATCAAGATCAAACAAAAAATCCCCCAAATCAACAAACAATCTAGATCATTTTTCTCTTCTTCTATGTTCTTCAGCTTCATTTCGATCCACATCCCACAAATCCTCGTCGTCAAAACCCAAAATTGAAAACGCCCAAAATCTGAAGTGCCATCTAGGTTATAATCTCAAGTACCAATTCTATCATCTTCCTTAATTGATTTCCACTTCAATCAAAAGAAACACTAAAAGACATGAGAATTAACAAAAGAAAACCCAGAAGGAGTTTACTGAATCTTCCAAAATTTTCATTTCCTAAAATCCCTCGTTTCCGATCAATGAAGAAGAATTTTTAATCATCCATGGAATTGGAACGCAAGATCCAACGACCTCAATCTTGTCCCCTCAGGATCAAAACCCAGCCACCATGGAGTTCTCTTCTTCCACTTCATCACCAGCATCCCCCAATTCACACAATCAACACGGCCAGTGTCTTCCATGACGCATCAGCAACATGAACGCACCAGCATCATGAAAAAAACATTTCTGGTCTTCATCTACTTCTTCGTTCATCCACTCTCAGTCCGCGCAAACTAAAATCACAGCCAACACCATGAGAATCAAAAGCAAACACATTAAATTAATTTCCAGCAATGAGAATCAAAATCAAACCCAAAAATGAAGCAAAACCAGTCGTTGCCTCTATTTTTGTCCATGGCCAGCTACCATCCATCTTCGTCTTCTTTTCAATCAGCTCAACACGGTGGTTTTCTTCTCTTCTCCGTCCAGCAGTAACAGTAACAGCAGCAGTTGTGTCTTCCCTTCTTCGTCTTGCAGCGCAGCAGCTCCTCTTCTTTGCTTCAACTTCTTCTTCTCGTTCGGATGATCATCACACGGGAACCCACATCAACGCCCTCAAAACAGAGCACATCTTCTCTGTTCTTTGTTCCTCTGTTAGTGTTTCATGGCAGATGCAAGCAATCACACACACATCTCATCTTTTTCATTGTCACGAACCAGCAGCTAGAGCATTTCCTCTTTCATTTCGTTTCTTCATTTTTCTACTGCACACTCTTCTTTCTTGCTTTGTTTTCCTCTGTTCCTTGCACTTAGCAGCTCAATCTGAAAACCCTTATTCTTCACTCCAAAACCTAGAAACGTAGCCCTCCTTCATTTTAGTTCCCGTCACAGCTACGCTTCTCTCCTCCCACACACCCAAATTCGTTGTTGTTGGAAGTTTATTCTCCTCTTCTACAACGCAGCAACAACACAGTAGCTACGTTCATCTTCCTCATCTTTTCGTTCTTCATCCCTCTGTTTCTATTGTCCAACCGAACCCAACAATCAACGCCCAACTGCTCCATTTCCTCTTCTCTATTTGAATGACGCCCTCAATCTCATTCTTCAACCATTTAATCCCATCAAGAACAAATTTTCCTTCTTCCATGCTTAATCAATGACCAACTCTATCTCTTAAAGCACTTTGATCTCCAGACTGTTCTAGCGTCTTCATCCAACGCACTGCCCATAGCCTTCTCTTCTCATTTTCAGATTTTTCAATTTTTCTCTTTTTTTTGACCCGTTAATCACCGATTTTCTAGAAATTTTCTGTTTTATTTATTTATTTATATTTTTTTTGGATTGTAATCTATTTTTGTTTGATTATTTTTTCCCAACCATTGTTTGATTATTTGTCCGTGACAATAGTCTACACATAAATTTAAATAAAATAAGGTTTTAACTTATTTATGTATTTATTTATTTATTTATTATTATTATTATTATTATTTTCTCTTTTCCAAATGATCTATTTTTATTTTCACGTCACTCATGCCATTGTACTTTCATTTTTGAATCACTCACATCGTCGTGCTCGCCCTTTCGCACTAGCGTGAGTAAGCTATAAAAATAATTTATTTTTTCATAGTGTATATTTATATTTAATTAAAACCTGATTCTAATTCATTTATTGTTATTAGTATCATAATTATATATTTTTTTCAAATATTTATAATTTGCAAAGCTCGTACTATTATTATTTTTTAAAACATTATAAATTCTAATAACTTACATTCACCTAATTATTATTTTATTATTTCTCCTTTTTGTTATTTTATTTTAAACTCTCATTTTCCTACAAAATAATTTTTTTTTACTCGTGACGTGTATGCGCTCGTGAACTTTTAGGGTGTTACATAAGCCCTTCGTCTAACTAATGACTGCTAAATAAATCAATACTTGAAACACCTAATGTATAAGAAGTGAACGCATGTCTTGTGTTTGATTTAAATAAAGTTATAGATGTATTGTTTATAATCCACTAGGCTCTCGAACTTACCCTATCTTTCTATTTTAGGTAACATTTGAGGCAGTGCTTGCTAACCATCCTCTTCAGGACATATTCTAGCTAGTCAGCAAACCTCACTATAAAAGTTGTTTTATGACATTTTCTTTTCATTAGTTATTACAAACTGAGCATATGGCTTGTTTGATTGATTTAGATGTTGAACTTTTACTTATGAGTTAGTTTTTGGCCATATAGGCCATGTTTTAGAAACTTCTATTTAAGAGTTTTATTTCAGACATTGTCGAATTAAAGTTTGAACTTGATGATTAAATTATTTAGTTATCTTTTTACTTTTCCGTTAGATATTTATGGTATGTTCAAGAAATTGATAAATGTTTCATAAGAGTTCTGGTGCATCTAAAAGGTGTTTAAAATGATTTGAATATAAGAAAAGTAACGTTACAGTTCTCGGCGGTCAAAACATGTACAATATTTAATGTAGATCAGACGTGCTTCTCCACACGTGACTCTGATGTGACAAAAATCAAAGGACTGAGAGCTGGGATGTTACATAATCAATATCCCTAAGTAGCTCGTTCTAAGTCTTGCACATTGTGCATTCTTCAAATTCTCATTAAAATATCATATTTCGATTCTGATACAATTATAAGATTCTAGTTTGCACAAGACTAATTCTATTTGATGCCAAAGTAGCCTTTTTAATCTCGATCCACGGATGTCATACCTTAAAATTTTATAACGAGTACAGATCACTCCAAAAATATATATATATAATATTAATATACAAAAATAATATTAATAAATAATAATAAATAAAAATATATATAATAAAAATCCAAAAATAATAAAAAATTTGCTCAAAGAAAAGAAAATATAGGTTCTTATTATATTTTTATCTTCACTCAAATCTTGAACAAAAAAAAAAAATAGTAAACAGCATAAATGCACATTCTGCATGTTGAACAAAAAAGAAGAGAAAAAAAGGAAAGCGCAGAGATCTGCATTTTTGGGTGTGAAGAACAGATAAAGAAGATCAAAACGAAGAAGAAGACATTGCTAGTGCTTGTGCGAAGAATAGATCGAAGAAGAACAGTTGCGTGTTGCTGCGATCCGTGTGTGGTTCGCGAAGAAGAAGAAGAGCAAGCGTGCTGCTGTGATCTGTGTGTCGTTCGCGAAGAAGAAGACGAAACAGCCACTGCAGTTGCTGGTGCACGAAGAACAGAGGATCGAAACGAAAATTTGTTACTGCATCTTGCACGAAACGAAGAAGAAGAGCCAGTGCTTGCATAAAGAACAGAAGAAACACGAAGAACAGATCAAAGAACGGATCGAAGAAGGGGCAGCAACCGTGGTGTGTCCTCACGGGCAGCGAAGAGAAGGGAAACGAAGAAGGAAGAATGCAGTTGAGCTGCGTTCCTGTGCGAGGAATAGAGGAAGAAGAAACTGTTATCCACACCACAAAAAGAAGAAGACAAAGCAGCTATGCTATTGCGTTTTCACAATCGACGAACAAGGGAAACGAAGAACACAGATTTCAGCTATGATTCGTGCGAAGAAGAAGAGGGGAATGCCAGATCTGGTGCAATCCTCGTGAGCGAAGAAGAGAAGCTACTGCTGCGTCCCGTTGCTGCTGCTGGTGCGTTCCTACACCAGAAGATGAAGAGTGAAACCAGCACCTTGCTGTTGGTATATTTTCTACACGAAACGAAGAAGAAAGAGCTACTGATGATTTTCAAGCCAAGATCCGTGAAAAAAAAAAAAAAAAATTATGCCCTAGAATCTGAGTTCCTTGTGCAGCCTTTGAATCTAGTTATTTGATTTTTTGTAGGGGTTTTGGAGTGATTTGACCACACTAAAACCCTCACAACAGGTTAAGCTTGGGAGGATGCATTAAAAGTTTGTTACACGAAACGAATGTGGACAAGGTGAGCTACTTTTCCTTATTTATTGAAGGCATATTTAAAAATTTTTAATTATAAAAAATCTGAAATATGGATGGTTATGCTTTGAACAAAATAGATCTAAGGTGTCGAGGTTTCGTTGTTGATAAAAAATCTGAAATATTGAGGTATCATATTTCTATTCTAAGATCTTTGCACTTGGAGGTTTAAGAATTTGTGTTTAACTTACTTTGAATGAGAAAAATGAAAATTTCACATTTAGACCCTTACAAATAGCCCTTTGCATTAAAACTTTTGTAATTCGAGATCTCTTAAATTTTTGAATGCTAACATGATGACCTTGCGTTTTCGAAACACTTGCATTTTTATTTTAATATTTTATTTTATTTTATTTTATTTTATTTTAGAATGGGTTTGATGTGCAAAGTATTAAAGGAAACGACGAATAGTCGCGTGCTCACCCGAGGGGGTTTTATTTCAAAAACATTTATCTCGCGAGCACCTTAAGATGTCCATGCCCCAAGATTTATTTGTTAAATTTGATTTGAATGTTAAACCTTTACATTTTTTGAATGCTCAAAACTCAGGTTCCATTTTTTTAATAATGCTATTGCGAATTGTTTTGGAAAAAAATTATTTATTTTTTCGAATGCATTAGAGGTGAAAGAAAAATATTTTTGGGAACGTTGAATAGTGCGTGCCTACGAGAGGGATCTCCTTTCATATATATATATATATGAACCTCGCAAGTACTTTAAAAAAAAAATAAAAAAAAAATATTCAAGTCCGAAAAACTATTTTAAATTCGATTTGAATGAGTTATAGAAGCTTTGGACTCAATATAATGACTTTTATTTTTTAGATTAAAAATCCAAGAATTTGTGAAGTGCGGCACGGAGGCCGATGGACTCGAAAAATAAAGTAGGTGTGATTATCGTACTTTCTACTATTATGTAAATTTTAAATACTGATCATGAGATTGATTTTTTTTTTTGAATATGTATTTAGAAGCATGCTAGATGTATTCCTGTGTGAATGTTGATTGAAATGTTTGATTGAACGTTGAAATAACATGCTGGTTGTTTTAGAATTTTTAATACTAGCATACTCAGATAACATGAAATGTTTTATAATTTTGTATGTTTAGATCACATGAATATTCAGTGCAATGATTTACATGCATCTTAAAATATTAATTGTCATGTATGAGTTGTGATGTGATTGTGAAACTAAAAAAAATTAAATTAAGACCAAAATCACGTACTAGAGTGATGACCGGCCTTTGGGTGTCATCGTGGGTATCCTTAGCTAGACTGGTTGTGGAGTTGGGTGTCACTTCAGACCTCACGCCCTCGTCAAGGTCCCTAAAGGTAACTAACCCTAGGGCGTTACCTCCAGATTCGCTCCCAGACCACAAGGGGGTTACTGAGGTTACAAACCTTTCGGTCTTAATTGCGACAAAAAACAATAAAATGTTTTAAATGCCCTATTATAATAAAAGTATTTGCATGTTTTGTATTTTGGTCTGAATAATGCTAGTGATGTGTTGTATGATCCATTGGGCTTTCAAGCTTACCCCACTTTTCTATTTCAGGTGGCAGTTGACATGGTGCGAGTTGACCATCTCTAAGTGACTCTGACTATTTTGGTGAAACCTCACTGGGGAAGTTGTTATTGTCTTTTTGCATATTATATTTTTGTACTTAATCTGTATAAGGTCTATGCCCCTTTCTCTTTAGACTCATCATTTCATACATGATTAAATGTTTTGGGTTATTTTAAAGATCTTTGAATTTTTTAAATTTGAACTTGAAGCATCTCATTTATAATTTCACTGATCTATTTTATTTACTTAAAAGTTTTATTTCAAAAAAAATGTCATTTCTATTTAGACTAATTTTATCATTACTTGAAAGAAAGAGAGTGTAGATGAATTAAGTAGTTCTTGGGCTCTCGGTGGATGACCATCTCATGGCTTTTCCTACTAGACGGGCGCGCATCTCTGTGCAGGGCCTAAAAGGCGCACAGATAGGGGCTGGGGTGTTACAACTGACAATACCTTTAACTAGCACATTATCTGTGAAAATGGATTGTTAACTTTGTTAATACTATACTTAATTTATACAAAATCATCATAATCATAATAAGTGTAAGTGAAATAAAAAATCTAAAAGGAATTCTATATGTATAGCATGTGTCATGCCATGTATAATAAATTCAATAGTCAAATAAACAAACATTCAAGTCACACTAGTATGTCCCTAATTCAATTATCATTTAAACACACAATATTTATTATTCATACTCATGTATCCCACCTCTATTAGCGTGTTTTCCTTATTCTTCGTATTATATTTGTTGATCTCGAGGTGTTTTAACCTTTTCAAACTTAGAACAACTATAATTAAATTTTGTTGTTCTCGTACAAAAGCGTGACGGATAACCATGTCTAAAAGGAAAACATACCCACAATCCAGAGAGAAGTTAGCAAGAAAATCTCTAGTAGAGAGAGGTGAGAGAGAGAGAGGGGATAGAGAGAAAGAGGGAGGGAGAAAATGGCTAGAGAAATGAGAAAGAATATTTTAATTTCTTGTGCTAGATGTGAGGAAGAGTGGATAGATATGAACCTTATTTATAGATTTTTTGGATGATAAGTTTCCAAAACTTAATTATTAGAAATCTTAAAATATTTTCCTTAAATTCTTATAATTTCTTCGATTCTTTAATTGATTTGAAGAATGAAGATCATAGTCTCAAATGAATGAAACGTTTTTTTTTCCAGTTAACCTAGTGATCAGTATAGCAATCTTAGAGAAAGTTTACACAAAACATTGACAATAACCTACTAAACGTAGAAAACTTTGTATTTTCGTTATTGTGGTGGGCCTTGGTGTAACACCTCACCTTTTGAGACCCATCAATAATAGGCAAAATCTCATAAATTACCCTTATTCAATATAACAATGAAATATTTCTCCAATTACAAAAATGTTAATCTTTGAGAGATGGGCGTCATACTTATATTCTCCGTCAATAATCTGTGCCAAAGATCTCGACAAGTAATAAAATAGTCACTGCCAAGTTATCTAAATTTTAATCAATATAAATGACATGTCCAAAAATTTACTCAAATAGTATTTTATTAAAGCAATCCTTGATATCTAATGTTCAAATATTCAAAAGTAAAAATATATTGACTCTAAAATAAAGTTATAAATCAAATTAGACTTCATAGTCTTTACAACTAGAATTTAATGATAATAAGAATCCTAATGAATCATTACTCGCCCTTAAACAAAATAAATAAAATAGTCTTACAAATGAATACTAAACTTTCAAGGATCTGGTATTATGATGTACCATCTTCAACTTTCACCTAAAAAAGAAAATAAGGGGTGAGCTCGAAGAGTCCAATGGATCATACCAACATATCATAAATGTTATAAAAGTCAATATACTATACACTTAAACACTTATTAATCATTAGACAATTCAAACATTAAATTGTCTACAGTTGTCATTAAGACTAAAAGGTTCAACCTTGGTGTCTCTCCATGGTTCGAGGGATCGATCATCCTAAGATAACACCAAATGGCCAGTCATCCAATCTAGACCCTTTATGGAGTGATGTCTAACTATCACATTAGTCCTATCGAAATCAAAATCAACGATCATGTATGTGATCGCATATCAATTAGTCAAAGCCAAATCTATCAAATATTTGGAACACCCGCGATGTCTCCTAATTGTTCGTCATTGCCCCAGTACGTGGTTCAATGTAATACCCTGAAAAATTTATAAACGTACACATCATTTGGAGATATTAAATTATAAAATAATTAAATAAATAAATAAGAAAAATATTTATTTAACCGTAATGAGGTATAAATAAGATGAAATAAAATAAATAAATAAATAAATACTGCTAGAAATAAATTATAGTCAGTTGGAAATAAATAATAGTCTTTACAATACCAGTAGAAAATAAAAGTTTAGAATTAATAATATTTAAGTTAAAAATATACGCGGTTCACGAAAAGGAAGTAAATGGATTTTTAAAATATTAAATAAATATAAAAATATCCAAAAACAAGATTTAAACATTTATTACAATATTTATTAAAGAAATAAAATAAATCACATTGGTTAAAGTTGAAAAAAAAATCAGAGAATAAAAAGGATACTTATAGGGCCTTTTTGAACTAATTTAAAAAAAAAAGGGGAACTGGGCCAAAAATACCTTCGTGAATAGTATCCACGGGTACTATTCATGTGATTGCGAGTACTGTTCATGCAATTTTGAATCGCAAAAAGAAAAGAGGAATCACAAATCTTTGGGGCATTCGATTTTGGTCACCATAGATCCGATTTTCACTCGGAAACAGTCAAAATGATCTAGATCAGATCTAGAGCAATTATAAGCGTCTAAATTAAGATTTTAAAGCCCAAAACTCATTCAAATCAATTCTCATAAGCTAACAATATCAAAACTACAAAAGTGATAGGCGACTTGGGGGTTTTGGCACACCGAATGATCCGGAGCGAGGTGAGCTTAGATCTTGCTTCTAAACTATTGAATTATTGATTATGGACTAAATGTTGGAGGTTTTGACTATTCATTTATAATTTAATTTTGACGAATCTAATAGAATTTGATTGGATCTAGGCAATTTGGGGGTAAAAATCCTTTGAGTAAGAATAAAACTCGATCCACTTAACGTTTGATGTAACAGTCAGAATTAAAGTTGTTCTATTCTGAATTTAAAAAAAAATGAATATAGTTTTATATGCTGATGTGGTGAAATGGGAAATCCAAATTTTTGTAGACCCTTTTATAAGGAATTTCATATGGATGGCCTAGAATGAACATGATTGGTGATTATGATTATAGTTTGGGGGTTTGCTGATTGGAGATTGAATTTATTTGGAGACTTGTTGCAAATATTAAATATTAGAATTGTCTTACTGAAATGGAAATGATTTATTTAAGAGTTAAGGGGGATTTTTGAATGGTTTTAAGCTTTATATTAGTTTATTTAACTTGAAAATGATGTAGATGCCTAGAAAATTTAATATGTAAATTTTCTATTGTCACAAAAAAAAAATTGTAGAGCAGTGAATATCTATGAGGGGTCCTAGTTAAGATTTTTAGAGTTGATAAACTTTTGTTCTGATCTAAATAAATTATTTTGGATACGAATGGAACCTATTATTGACGTTTAAGAGTTTAATAATATTTATTTGTGAAAATAGGAATTTTGGAGGCTTAGATCGGAGAAATTTGTGGTTGAGGAATATTATTTGATATGAATAATAGACTATGGAAATGAATGAAGTAGATTTTTGGAGTCTAGAGGTTTTGTCATCTGAGACTAGATTGATTTTGAGGTCTAACAAAAATGAGGATCTTTGGGAAAGATTCTAAGTTAGGAAAAATAGATAAGGAAGTTTTAAGAGTATCCAAGGCTAGAATATTTTTGATTTAAAGTGAATGGAGTGTAGGAGATTTGGGAATTAATTACTTGAATTTTTTATTTTTGGATTAAAAGTTTTAAATAGTAGAAGGGTTATTTTTCTAAAATATAAGCTTAGATAGTTTCTAATTCATTTTTGGATAAATAGCAGGGACTTGAAAAATTAATTAATTAATAAATTTAATTTTTATTCTAGATCAAGAATATTAGGGCGGTGAACTTCTGTGAAGTGGCGCAAGGGTTCATCTAGCATTATCAGGTGGATAGGAGTTTCTTGCTCACTAGTTTTATACAGACTTTAAGCTCAAAGCATGATGTTTGTGTAGCCTAGGAGGTTAGATGCATGCTAGGTTGTGTGTTTGTTATTGATTGCTTTGATTCTTGATTGAACATAATGTCCAGTTATTGATTTTATCATTATTGTTGCTTTGATTGGTGATTGAGCATAATGTCTAGCTCAATGCCTTATCATTAGTCGAATGAATACTATGTATGATTGTTATGGGAGGTGCTATGGGAGATTATTTATATTCCTTGCTACATTATTTAGATATCTTGTATGATGATATGGTATGGAATGAAAATGATTGAAACTAAAGGAAGATTAATTAAGACTTAAAGTTCCATGTACTAGGGCGATGGTGGCATCTGTTGACGATTCGTGGATGCGGCCATAGTGGCTGCACGACAGTTTTGGATCCCATTGTTGGTGTTCCAACCGAGCCACCTACGATGGCTGATAGTTCTTCGAACGGGTTAGCAAGCAATGACCGTACACCATTGCACCTATTCTTGGATGTGCGCGAGGGTCGTGAACGGTAGCGTAGCTCGAGGCGTTATCGACTAGGATCGATTTCTAGATACTGAGGAACACCGAGAGTATAACTCTTTTGGTCTTAGAGTACAATAAAACAAATGACTGTTTAAAACGATTAATGTAATAAAAGTGTGTACATGTTTTGGATTTTAGTTTATATAATGCTAGTGACGTGGAGGAATGATCCACTGAGCTCTCGAGCTCACCCCACTCTCTTTTACAGGTACTCGCAAAGGTGGAGTACACTGACTGACTGTCGGATGGATATTGTAGGGTAGCCTCACTGAGAGGTTACCAAGGGACTTTGAGTTTCTTTTTATTTTAAACTATTTTACTATTTTCGTACTTATGAAGAAAACTGAGGCATGTTGCCAATTTTGTTGTTTAGTTGTGATATAAATTTTGAAACACTGTATTTGTTTTGAACTATAAATTTTCAATAAGTTTGTGAAGAAATGTTTCAGTTGTAAAGGAAATGTATATTTTTCTAGTGTATCTAAATTGTACTGCATTGGTTGTGTATTTTGATATTTGATTCGTTGTAGTATCTTGATTTATTATGAATATTTTTTTTTTAAATTCGGTGTCGTGTTTTGATATAATTTAATTTTAGTTGAAGAGTCTTATAAAATGATTTTTTATATTTTATTCCACTAAGTCTAGTGGTAAGAATGGACACAGATTTTATGGATTGAGGAAAAAGTAAGTGATGATCCCAGTCTCTGGCATCCAAGGATTTATGAGATATAACTCGCACGCACGACATAGTAGCCAAAGGGGAGCACAAGTCTTAGCACTGGGCCCTGATGTGAGGCGTGGCAGTGGATGGCTCCCAGAACGGGGGCCGAGGTGTCACATTCAATTTTTTATTATCTTTTGTTTAGTGTAACACTCAACCCATATTATATAGCATATAACATAATAAGATTAATATCATGCAATCACAGATAATTATATTTTTTTCATGAATAAGCATGCATTAATGATCAAGTATAATTTGAGCTTATGACAGTAAATGAACATGTATAATATATACACATGTATTGAGCACTACGTTAAGCTTATAATCAACATTATATCACGCATGATGCATTCAAATCAATTAATACAATAAATGTACACACTACCATGCTCCTAAATTAATCAAGATATGCACACAATATACAATATATAAAACTTAAATAAAATTTATAAACGGGGTAATCATATCCACCTGGATCGCTAACTTCTTACTTATTTATTGTCTTCAATGCGCTATAATTTCAACATACGCACACACATGTAGTTTAAAAGTTATTTGGTAATTTATGTTGTATTATATATTAGATTAACTAGTAAATGGCAAGTGTAATTCACGTAGACCTCAATTTGTTTACGATAGAGTGGGGTTATAAATAATTGTATTAGTTAGAATAAATTTATTAAATTTAGTGTATATATATATATGTGTGTGTGTATTCAAAAGAAAATATTAATACACATTAATATATATATATATATATATATATAGATTGCAAATTGTTTTGTAAATACATCCATCATAACATTTATTCATTGAATAACTCACTTTACATGTATATGTAGATACCAACAATTTATGACAATCAATTGAACCCAAACAGTTTAATATATAGTTGTTAAAAAGAACTTAATTGTATTTGCATCTGGGGAAAAAAATTCTGAATATAAAAATTTACCAATCTAGTAAATAGGGAGAAAAAATTTTAAGATTAAATTTTAAAATAAAATCTCAAGATTTTTGAACTATAGACTGTTGATTTATCATTATTATTATTATTATTTTCTTTTTCATTCTTTAACTATTGCAAAATCTTAAAATCAACAATAAATATGATTTTACAACCTTATGATATCCAATATATGTATATTTCATATATTTGTTCTTGATATATTTATATTTGTGTATATTAGGCTCTAAGATAAAAAGAGAGAATGACACCAAAAATAAAATAATAAAATTAGAAAAGAGGGCCAAAAAGGAGATAGGAAAGAGTGTTGATCGAAAGAAAGCAATTAAAGCAAGAAGGGAATGGTTTCTTCTTTTTCTTCTTGTTCTTCTTTTTTCTTTTTTCTGGGTTGTT
Organism: Tinospora cordifolia; assembly: GCA_030144865.1. Taxonomy (NCBI): domain Eukaryota; kingdom Viridiplantae; phylum Streptophyta; class Magnoliopsida; order Ranunculales; family Menispermaceae; genus Tinospora; species Tinospora cordifolia. Next base: position 13,843 of record JAJIYU010005398.1, read on the forward strand.
GGCTTCTCGAACCAAGGTGAGTGAGTGGGAGAGAAAATAAATTTTAGAGAGGGTAAAGGGAGAATGGGAGGAAAGAAAAGAGGGAAGGCAAGAACAACTAATTTTTTTTCTGCCTGCATCCGTGGTATGCAATATGCAGAGGAAGAAGGAAAGGATAGATGAAAGAAGAAAGAACACAATACAAAAGCAAAAAAAAATTTTCTGGGTAGTTGCAATAAGCAGTACACAATAGAGAGGAGGAAGAAATAAAGAAAGAAAGGAATTTTTCTGGGTAGTTGAGTTGCGGAACCTAATAGAGAGGAGGAGAGTGAGTGGAAGAGAGAGAAGAAAGAAAAAAAATCAGGGACATTGATTTGGATATATAAACATTATGTGTTTGTGGTCAATTTGGAAACTATAGAAACAAAAATTTCAAAGAGACAATATAAGGAAAGTGGAAGGGAAAGAAGAAAGAGAAAGTTCAAGCAGAGAGAATAAATAAATAAATAAATAAATAAGCAATAGAAAATCTTTTCTATAGCCATGGTATGCCTTAGGCAGAAGAAGTGTTAGAGATTTAATTTATATTTACAGTAAACATGATTCATTGAGAGTTATTATGATGAATGCATCTATTTAATGGGTTTATGTTTTATTAGGTTCATGAATGTATTAGAAATAAATAAAATACATGTATGTATCTAGTGGTGTGTGATCCATGAACTTACAAGTTCATGTATGTTTAGATTCACGTATGTATTTAATAGGTAAACTCCTATAAATACCTCTTGTATGTTTTACCTCATCATCAAGCAAATTGTACAAGTTCTAGTGTAATTTCAAGTTCTTCTTGAATCTTTTTCTTGTTTAGTGTTTCTATGGTCACTATATTTCCATCAAAATAGTTTCAGAGCGAGGTTGATTTTCATGGCTTCTAACAATAACATGTTACAGCCCCAACTTCCTAAGTTCAATGGGAAGAACTATACTCAATGCAGTATACAGATGAAGGTGTTGTATAAGTCACAAGACTTATGGAACATAGTCAAGAATGGCTATGTTGAACTAGAAACTCAAGTCGGACTTACTCAACAACAAGGCAATAAGTTGAAAGGGAATTGAAAGGACAACAAAAAACTTTATTTCATTTTTTAAGCGGTAGATGAAGCAGTGTTCGAGAGGATCTCAACAACCACTTCTGCAAAACAAGTGTGGGATATTCTATACAATACTTACAAGGGAGAAGATAAGGTCAAAATGGTGAGATTACAATCTTTGCGAGGTAAGTTTGACATCATACGCATGAAGGACTCAGAAATTGTTGAAGATTATTTTAACTGAGCCATTGTCATTGTGAATCAAATGCGGCAAAATGGAGAAAATATAGCTGATCAAAGAGTTGTTGAAAAGATTCTTCCTAGTATGTCTCAAAAGTTTGAATATGTTGTTGTTTCCATTGAAGAGTCCAAAGATCTTTCTACAATGTCTTTGGAAAGCTTGATGGGATCATTACAATCCCATGAACTTCGGTTCCAATAGCTTGACTCCACTCCTCTAGAACAAGCATTTCAAACACAAGTTTCTTTTAGAGGAGGTTCTAGAGAAAAAAAAAGGAAGTTATACCAACAGTGGACGTGGAAGGAGTCAAGGAAGCCAACAAAGACAGCAAGAGCATCAAAAGGATGATAATTTACATATGTCATCTAGAAGAGGAAGAGGACGTGGACACGAAAGCAATCGTGGAAGACGTCAAAATGAGAAACAGGTTCAATGTTACAATTGCAACAAGTTTGGACATTATCAATCCTACTGTTGGTCGAAAAAGAATGATGATCAAACCTCTTTCTTGCACGAGAATATCCAAGATCTTAACAAAGGAGCGATATTTCTTACTTGCGCTAGCCAAGAGAATGCTCAAGATGCAATATGGTATCTTGATAGTGGTTGTCGTAACCACATGACTGGCTATCGAAATGCATTCACAACTTTGGATGAATCAGTCCAAAGTGAAGTTCGACGAGAGATGACAAAAAGCTTCAAGTCAAAGGTAGTGGCGACATTTTGTTGCATACCAAAAAAGGTACTAAACACATTTTGTAATATTTTCTTTGGCCTTGGCCTTAAACACAATCTTCTTAGTATTGGACAATTGCTTCTAAAACAATATCATGTCAAGTTTGACAATGATACATGTGAGATCAGAGATAGGAGTCATAATCTTATTGCTCGAGTGAAGATGACCACTAACAAGATGTTTCCGTTGAAGATCAAAACTAAGGCATTTTCTTGCTTTAGTAACATTGTGAAAGAACCATTATGGCTATGACATTTACGATTTGGCCATTTGAGTTTCAACACATTGGCTCATATGTCCAAGCAGGACATGGTGAGTGACCTGCCAGATATTCATCATCCAAATCAAGTATGTAAAGGATGTGCACTTGGAAAGCAACATCGACAGTCCTTTCCCAACAAAAGTACATGGAGAACATCTAGGTGTCTTGAGTTAGTTCACTCTGATGTATGTAGACCCATGCAAACACCTTCTCTTAGAGGTAATCGGTACTTTCTTATCTTTATTAATGATTGTAGTAGAAAAACATGGATTTATTTTTTGAAGGACAAATCAAAAGTTCTCAAGTACTTCAAACTCTTTAAATCCATGGCCGAGAATGATTATGGTTACTCCATCAAGACCTTACATTCTGATCGTGGTGGAGAGTTTGTTGGTCTCTCGAGTTTTTTAAATGAACATGGCATTCATCATCAACTCACTGTTTGATACACTCCCCAGCAAAATGGAGTTGCTGAAAGGAAGAACAGAATCATCATAGAGCTAGCTAGAAGCATGTTAAAAGTTTGAGGAATTCCAAACTCTTTTTGGGCTAAAGCAGTTGCATGCACCATATATCTGTTAAACTATATTTCCACTAAAAGTATTTGTGACATGATACCATATGAAGCTTGGAGTGGTACGAAGCCTAATGTTTGCCATCTCCGAGTATTTGGGAGCATTGCTTACTCCCATGTGCCCAACACTCAGAGACAAAAGCTTGATGACAAATCTGAAAAATGTATACTTATGGGTTGTAGTGAAAATTCCAAAGCTTACAAATTATACAATCCTCTTACTAAGAAGACCATCATAAGTCGAGATGCCTTATTCAATGAAGAAGGATCTTGGAATTGGGATATCGATGTCAAAAAAAAATCTATTGTCATCGATGAAGAACCTGAACATCCAAATAAGCATTGTGATGGTGTGACTGATCCCTCTTCATCTTCATCATCCTCTTCTTCAAGTGATGATGATTCTCCTCCAAGTAAATTTAGAAGCATTTCTGACATCTATGCCTCCAGACATCGATGTCGGATGTTGATTTTACCAATTTTGCACTTTTTGCTGATGCTGATCCTATAACTTTTGAAGGTGCTTCACAAGATGCAAAATGGAGACAAGCAATGGATCATGATTCCATTAAAAGAAATGACCCTTGGGAGCTAGTTGAGCTTCCACAAGGAAAGATCTCCATTGGAATCAAGTGCGTTTACAAGACCAAGTTAAATTCACAAGGAGAAGTTGTAAAGTATAAAGTATGAGTTGTTGCTGAAGGCTACAAGCAACAATATGGGGTCAATTATGAAGAAGTTTTTGCTCCTGTTGCACGTCTTGAAACCATTTGATTAGTCCTTGCGTTGGCAGCACAACATCATTGGAGCATTTATCAAATGGACATCAAATTAGCATTCTTGAATGGAGTTCTTGAAGAGGAGGTTTATATTGATCAACCTCTGGGGTATGTGACGAAAGGGGAAGAAAATAAAGTCTGCAAACTCAAGAAAACACTCTATGGGTTGAAACAAGCTCCTCGAGCATAGCATAGTATAGCTGAATTAACCATTACTTTCTTGAAAATGGCTTCAAAAGATGCCCATATGAACATACTCTCTATATCAAAGAAGGTAATGATGGTGATATTCTTATTGTTTGCTTACATGTTGATGATTTACTCTTTATGAGCATTAGTGATCAAATGTGTGGTGATTTTAAAAAATTCATGATAAATGAGTTTTAGATGACAGTTATGGGTCTCCTCCATTTTTTTTCTTGGCATGGAGGTGAAGCAAAGTCATGCATGCATCTTTATATCTCAAAAGAAGTATGCAAATGACCTATTGAAGCGATTTATGATGGACGGTGCAAAACCCTTATGCACTCTCATGGAGTTCTGCTTGAAGTTAACAAAGAATAGTGAAGATGATTCTTTTGTTAATCCAATGCTCTATCGCAACCTCGTTGAAAGTTTCATGTATCTCACCGCAACCAGACCCGATCTCACTTTTGCAGTAAGCCTAATTGGCATATATATGGCTCCCCGAAGAGAAGTCATTGGAAAGCTAGTAAAAGAATTCTAAGGTATATTCGTGGCACAGTGAATCATGATATAACCTATAAGAAGGTAGATCAACCGTATTTGGTTGGTTATAGTGATAATGATTAGGGTGGAAGTCATGATGATTGCAAGAACACGTCTGGTTATGTTTTCAATATTGGTTCTGGTACAATTTCATGGTCCTCGAAGAAGTAGTCCAGTGTGGCTCTTTCTACCGCTGAAACAGAATATTTGTCTTTGTCAGTTATAGGTTGTTAAGCCCTTTAGCTGAGATGGATGTTACTAGAACTCAAACACACTCCTGGAAAAGCGAAAACTTTGTTTTGTGATAACAAATCAGCTATTGCTCTTACCAAAAATCCAGTATTTCATGGCAAGAGCAAGCATATTCGTATCAAGTACCATTTCATTAGAGATTTGGTAAATAGTGGTGAAGTTATGATCAAGTATTGTTCGATTCATGATCAGGTGGTTGATATTTTCACCAAGGCATTGAAGACCAAGAGTTTTTTGAAGCTAAAACAAGCACTAGGTGTTGGTCCAAATCTAACTTAAGAGGGAATGTCAAAGACTAAGTTACATTTCTTTTGCAATGAATGAATCATGTTTAAGGGGGGATGTTAGAGATTTAACCTCTACTTATAGTAAACATAATTCATTGGGAGTTATTATGATGAATGCATCTATTTAATGGGTTGATGTTTTAATAGATTCATGAATGTATTAGAAATAAATAATATACATGCATGTATCTAGTGGTTGTGATCCATGAACTTACAAATTCATGTATGTTTAGATTCACGGATGTATTTAATAGGTAGACTCCTATAAATACCTCTTATATGTTTCACCTCATCATCAAGAAAATTGCACAAGTTCTAGTGCAAGATTCAAGTTCTTCATCTCCTTCTTGAATATTTTCTTGTTTAATGTTTCTGTGGTCACTATATTTCCATCAAAAAGAAGAAAAGAAAAGATGAAGCAAGAAATTTAAAGAACAAAAGGTTCATACAATGGATGCTTCCATGTGCCATTGGAATTGTTATCTCTCTTGCTACGAATTTGGAGACATAGGATGTTGATAGGGGAAGTGCAATATGGAGGTATGAGTGTAGTGCAGTTACATAGATAGAGGGCTTGCATGTTTTTTTTTTTTTTATTTTTTTTTATTTTTTTTTTTATTTAACAAGAGTTATATTTGTATTGGAATTCATCTTTCTCATGGAGTCTCTTTGGTAGAAGAAGAATTTTTTTGCATTATTTCTTAGTTCAACTGTAGTGTAAGTAATTGTTATTGTATATATTCACCTTTAAATTTTATTTTTATTACATATTTTTGTACTAAGTTATAACAATACCTATAATAATAAAATTAAAAAATATGTATATTTTATATTAAAATTGAAGGTATTACACTTGGCTAGTTTATAATCACATCAATCTTTGTCGTATCAATAGATATTCCCTCAACATGACCTAAGAATTTCACTTTGGAGAGCCAAAAATCACATTTGTTAAACTTCACGTATAAGTGATGATCCTTTAGAGTTTGCGAACTAATCATTAAGTGTTCAACATGTTCTTCGCATTTCTTTAAATATATCAAAATATTATCAATGGAGATGATTATGAATCGATCAAAATACCATCTAAGGAATTGCTGCATCAAGTCCATAAACATAGATAGGGCATTAATTACGCCAAATGGCATTACTAAAAACTTATAATGCCCATAATGAGTACAAAAAATAGTTAGGGTATGCCCTCCTCTTTGACTCGCAATTGATGATATTTAGGTTATTGATCAATTTTTTAAAATACCATAAGCTATTGTCTTTCTTCTTTACAAATAACCCAAGGGCTCCCTACAAGGACACACTCAAGGCAATAAAACTTCTACTCATCAATTAATCTAATTAAATTTTCAATTCTTGGAGTTCCTCGGTGCCATTCAATAGGGTGGTATGGAAACTAATTTGGTGCTTGAAATTACTTTAATAACAAAATTGATTTCCTATTTCGAAGGAATCTCAACAATTCTTAGGGAAACTCTTCAACAAATTCCTATATAAATGGAATATCTTCCCATTTAGGTTTCTAAATTATCTCCTAAGTGGTAGTTATATTAGCAAAAATTTTCATTTCATTACTAGTCATTAATCTTCTACAAGTATTAGGTTTGTCAAATTGTACTGTTGTAAAACGTAAGTACTGGATATCCATGAATTTGAAAGTCTATTTTCTTAGTAAAACAGTTGATGTGGAAATGATATGCAACAAATAAATTCATTCCTATGATAACATCAAACTTGAGAAATTGTAATATCCTAAAGTCAATAATTACTTCTAGGTACCAAGTTTTGTAGGACAACTTTTACATATCAAAATAGGGTAAATTTTTTCTTTAGCCTAGTACTTAATATAAGTCATATACTAGTTCTAACCAACTTTAAATGCAAACGATCCACGACATGTTCAACAATTAAACATAATGTAGATGTAGCATCAAACAATACATGCTTGGGTATATATATATATATATATATATATGAAAATCACATCAATTCCTTACCTAGTCTCTACCAAATAAGTTCAAATTTGGTCTGAATTCAACTAAGTAATATGGAGGCAGTCGGATCATTGGTTGAAGGGACCATTTTAATTTATTATACACCCAATATATACCCCAATCAATTAATCAAACAATTATATATATATATATATATATATATATATATATATATACTTGGGCAACAATGATAGCTAAATTTCATGGTTCTAAAACCATAATGAATGCAATCCAAAAAATCATATTCTAAAATTATGGTGTCTATTTGGTATGTCTAGTATATTTCAATCAAATTGTTTAGTAATTGGATATACAGTTTATCCATAGAAAAATTTGAAATGTAGTTGCTCAAGTTGAAACTAAGACTAGCAATGTGAGTGTTATGTTCTAAGGTGATCATATGGATTCAGTTGACTGAACTAAAGTATTCATATAAACTTGAAATTTGAAATTTGGAAGACATTTTGCTATGATGTTTAGAAAATATGTTAAATGACCTCCAAAAAACATGATTTAATTCAGAGAGTCTACGATAGATTTAGAAAATTTTGTGAACAAATGATGGACAAATTGATTGCAGAAAGATAAGAAAATTTGTCATGTGGATGAGACTATGAGAGCAAAATATGCTAAGTGTGAAAAATGAGATTATTTGATTTTATTTGACCATCTTTGTTCATATTTGACTAGGTTTGACCAAGATATGACGTGTTGACCCTTTATATCAGCGAATGGTCGAGTAAACCATGTTGACCAACTTTGGCCAAGAGTTGACAATTTGGTTGAATAGGTTTGACCAAGGATCGTAGATTTAGGGATAAGTCGAGTTTCGTGTAGATACTGAACTATATGTGAATTGCACAAGGTCGAGTGCTAGCGGGACATGATTGATTATGAGGAAAGCATCAGGAATCTCGCATTGTTGTGAGTAGTACTTTTAATTTATCGCTTAATTTTGATATTCTATTTTAAAAAGAAATGATTAATTTTTACATATGTTGAGATAGCATTAGGGTTTTGAAATGTTTAAAACAAAGGATTTCAAAAATGCACCGACACTTGAGGGTTGAGTGTGGTTAGGGTGCATGATGCAATTAAGATAAGCACTCGAGGGCTATGGTTTGAAGATATGCCTGGGTCAGGTCCACTCGAGGGGCTAAGGCATTTGAGAGCTATAATTCAACTAGATTTAATTTGCTCAAATGGCTAGTAAGCTTCACTTTCAACATGCTTGAGTGAATTTGATTGAGAAACCTAATCTGTGATTTTAAAATGACTTTAAAAAGAAAGGTCGCACAGATAAATTTCATAATAATGGTGTATTATATTCCATTGCATATTATTTGCTATTCATTCGTATATACACTGCTTTGTAGAATGCTTTAATTAAGATATATTTTGTTTTCACTGCTTAGTGAGTCTGTTGTTAGATTTGGTGTAACAACCCGAATTTTTATAACATATTAACATGACATATGTGGGTATAAGTATGTATTGTACACGTTCATATACGTATAAGTAATATCACGTGAAAAAATTTAATAAATAAATTTGGGTGATTTAATGATAATAGTAATAATATTATTGCTATTATTATTATTATTATTATTATTATTATTAT
>JAJIYU010005399.1:0-22456 GCA_030144865.1 Tinospora cordifolia
CTCTAAATGCATATTATACTAAATATGAGTAAATACACTATATTTTCTATTATATTAATGCACATTATACATAAAATACGTATAATATAATTAATCTGCTATGCAACTAACACCATACCTCCTTATAGAATGGTGCTAGTAGAACAATTGAGCTGAAAACTCAACTGAATGAGCTCAAGGAGAAAGGTTTCATCAGGCCGAGTGAATCACCCTGGGGAGCCCCAGTACTATTCGTGAAAAAGAAGGATTGTTCCTTGCGACTGTGTGTCGACTACCAGAAGTTGAATCAAGTTACAGTAAAGAATAAATATCCTTTACCAAGGACTGACAACCTATTTGATCAATTGCGAGGAGCCATTTATTTCTCTAAAATTGATTTTAGGTCAAGATACCATCAGCTGAGGATTCGAGAGTGTGACATTCACCAGATGACCGTTAAAACAAGATATGGACACTTTGAGTTCACAGTGATGCCCTTTGGTTTGACCAATGCCTTAGCGACCTTCATGGATTTGATGAACCGAGTGTTTAGACAATACCTTGACTATTTTATAGTAGTATTTGTGGATGATATCCTAATCTATTCTAAGTCAGAAGCTGGACACTTAGAACACTTGAGGATCGTGCTAGAAACCCTCAAAAGAAACTAGCTATATGCTGAATTCAGTAAGTGCGAGTTTTGAATGGAAATTGTCAAGTTCCTAGGCCACGTTGTATTAGAAAATGTATTGTTGTAGACCCAAAAAAGGTAGAAGCCGTCATGAACTGGAAGCAACCCAAGACAATAACAGAAATTAAAAGTTTCTTGGGCTTGGCAAGCTACTACAAAAGGTTCATTAAGGACTTTTCCAAGTTGGCAGAACCTATGACTAAGTTGATTAGAAAAGGAGTTAAGTTCTAGTGGGATGAGAAATGTGAACGGTCATTCCAAAAACTGAAGACAAGATTAACTACGACTCCTATTCTAGTCACCCCAACTCCTGGTGTTACTTACACATTGCATAATGATGCCTCACTAAGTGGATTGGGCGCAGTCTTAATGCAAGAAAAGCAAGCCATAGCTTTTGCCTCAATACAACTGAAGGTCCATGAGAGAAATTACCTTACTCACGACCTAGAGCTAGCAGCCATAGTGTTTGCTTTGAAAATTTGGAGACATTATCTTTATGGTGAGAAATTCGATCTATTCTCTGATCACAAGAGTTTGAAATACATTTACACCCAGAGAGAACTGAATCTCAGGCAACGAAGGTGGATGGAGTTTCTTAAGGATTATGATTTTCAATTGCACTACCATCCAGGGAAGGCCAATGTGGTGGCCGATGCCTTGAGTAGGAAGTTCAACAAACAAGATGAGGAGAAAGGTCAGATGTACCAGTTGATCTAGCTTTTTAGGCTGGGAGTGACCCTTAATGAAAAAGAAGCCTACCTTTACAATATGTATTGCCAATCGGACCTGTTGCATCAAATCAGAGATGAATAGAGGCAAGACAAGTGGCTTACTCAACTAATTGAATGAGTTACACAAGGAAAGCATGCTGACTTTAGGTTAGACGCTGAAAATATCCTAAGACTCGGAGAAAGGATTTGTGTACCTTAGCAAGGATAAAATAAGCTGGTTATACTTGATGAAGCCCATCAAACTAAGTATATCATGCACCCTAGTGGGGATAAGATGTACCAGAACCTCAGGAAAACCTACTGGTGGAGAGGAATGAAAAGGGACATACCAAATACGTCTCTAAGTGTTTACTATGTCAACAAGTGAAAGCAGAACACCGAAAACCCTTTGGAATGTTACAGCCACTCCCAATCCCTGAATGGAAGTGGGATAACATTGCCATGGACTTCGTTAGTGGTTTACCTAGAAATCAAAGAGAGAAGATACGGTTTGGGTGATAGTTGATCGTCTCACCAAAGTGGCTCACTTCTTGCCAATCAGATCCACAGACCAAGTTAGTAAGCTGGGAGAAATCTATGCAAAAGAATCATCAGGTTTCATGGTGTGCCCAAGACTATCGTGTCTGATAGAAACACGCACTTTATTCCACAGTTTTGGCAAAGTCTACAGAAGGAAATGAGTACAAAACTCACCATGAGTACAACATTTCACCCTCAGATGGATGGTCAGTCTGAGAGAGTTATCCAGATTTTGGAAGATATGTTGAGGTCTTGCGTTTTAGACTTCAAGGGGAATTGGAGCAAGTATTTACTTTTGCCAGAGTTTGCATATAACAATAGTTTTCAAGTAAGCATAAAAATGGCTCCATTCGAGGCTCTTTTATGGAAGACCCTGCAGATCACCTACCTGTTGGGCTAAACTTGAAGATCAAGTATTAACTGGGCCAACCAAGTCAAGTTAATAAAAAGGAGACTGACTACTGCATAGAGTCAAAAGAGCTACGCTGACAAAAGGAGAAGACCATTAGAGTTCCAAGTTGGGGACAAAGTATTTTTGAGGATCAGTCCTCATAAGGGTATCAAAAGGTTTGGATTCAAAGGGAAGTTATCACCAAGGTTTGTCGGACTCTTTAAAATACTTAGAAGAATCGGCGAATGCGCTTATGAGTTGGACCTACCAAACCGGATAACTTCAGCACATAACATATTCCATGTATCCATGTTGAGGAAATACGAACCTGACCCCTCTCACATCATTCACTGGGAGGAGTGAATATTCAAGATGATGCTACCTACGAGGAAACAACGGTCAAAATCCTTGACCACAAGGTATAAAATCTAAGAACAAAGGATATCCCATTAGTGAAGGTACTGTGAAAACATCACAGGGTAGAAGAAGCCACGTGGGAAATCGAAAGCGAAATGAAGACCAAGTACCCGCATCTATTCACCAAGAGTACCTAAATATGCACAAATTTCGAGGAAAAAATTTGTAATACCCCAACCCCCGTATCTTTAAACAGTGTACATGACCACCGTTTTCTTGCCAGTGGACTTAACAAAATGGCGGGTTGGGCTGTTGTTACATTACAAGTGACACTCACTTGTTCTTTTCTTTTCAATATCTCATGCCTTTGTATACAAATTCAAGAATACAAAATTTTCACTTTAATAAAATCAAGGAAAATTAAAAGAGATAAAGAAATTCAAACTATTTTATTCATAATAGAAAGAATAATTGAAAGTACTAAACTCTTCAAAAAAAAACTAATTGTTACAGTAGAAGACTTCAAAAATATTGTTCAGTAGAAAAACATAAGAACTTTGGGCAACACGCCCTTAAAATTCAAAAAAAATATAATATTGTAGAAACTTTCTAAGGACAATCTATATTCAACTGCTCCATGGGTTTCATGTTCCTAAAAAATAAGAAAGGAAGGAGTGAACACATAGCCCAGTGGATCCTTTTTGAACAACCATCTTTCATATTCAAACTTATAACACAATCATAATTCAAACACTTGCAATCATTAGGCATTTCAAACAATAATTTGTTCAAGTCAAGTCTCAGACCAAAAGGGCCTTTAATCCCTTGATGCTCTTAAATAAGTAAACAGGGCCCACTCGACATCAACCCATTCGTGGCACGTGTCGGCATCAACCCGTTACACATGGTGACCCACCAGGTAATGTGGTACACAACCCTCAAGTTCTTAGGTCTGAAAACCATATGACCTAACTCATATGATAAGAACATCCATAGTGTCGCCTTGACCACTATGATGGTACGTGGTTATTATCTCCATTGTCTCAGCTTAATTCTCATATCATGATCTCATAAAATGAATTTCAGAATATGAAATCAAACCTAAATTTCAGAATATACACGATCAATTCATGAAACACTCATAAAACATGCATCATACTTTAATTTAAAAGCCTAAGCATGATACTAACATGGTATGGATGATATGATTGCTCAAATATGAATCAAAACTGAAATACTGAAATAAACATTTAAAATTCTAGAACTGAAATTGAAAATCTTTGAATTCAGTGAAAAATTCACAAACAATGAGCATGCCATGAATTTAAATAAGAACAGAAGAGTGTTCTAGAAATCACTTCCACCTTGTGACACTTTCTTTCAAAATTTCGGCAGTAATTCCCCCCACGTACTAGTGCCAACAAAGATCGCCCAACTTAATTCCCCAATTCGATACAAGAACTTCTCACACACAAGTAAGAGGAAGGAAAGATGGGAAGAGGTGCTAAGAAGAAGGCTTAGAAAATAAGAGGCAATTTCAACTCTCTTTTTTGGAATGAGGGAATTGAGAGCCTAGGGGGGTTTATATAGGTTTTCAAAGAAAAATAGCAACTTTTGAGTTTTTTTTGGAGTAAAACACCCTAATTCTCTTTAATTTTGTACTTTCTAATTTTGAGAATAAAAATAAATATTTTTTGGATTTTTTCTAATTTTAGAAATAATTTTTGAATTTTAGAAACCTTTTTTTTGGATTTTTTCGATAATTTTTGTTTTTAATTTCGGGCATTCGATCTGGGCCATTGGATTGATCTTGGATCAATCAACGAAATCGAAGTCTCAAATCTCAGTGCTTGGATCGTCCTCGAGTTTCGCACGCGTATCTCATTCGTGAATAACGAAAATGCTTCAGATCATCAGATCGTCCTCGAGCGCAGCACATTTGATCGCAATCAACGAAACTTGCCTGGACCGTTGGATGAACCTCGATCACGGTGTGTAGATCTCGTTCGCGATCAACGAAACAGATTCTGGCTGCACGATCAACCTCGAGCGTAGTGTTTGATTTTGTGATTTCGTTTTTGTGCTTGCGTTGTGTGCCGTTGGATTTGATGGATTCAATCGTGGTCGTTTGATCTTGATGATTCGGTGCGCTCGTGTGTTGGTCTGGACTTGATCGTGGCTGTTAGATCGTGAGATCTGATTTAGATCTACGGTTTGCAGCCGTTGGATGTATTTTAAGTTTATGTTTTTTTCGATTTTTTAGCCAAATTCCTTGTTTTATTTTTGAATTGTTGCCAAATCTTGATCCCACTTGACTTTCTAATCTTGTTTTCATAAAAAATTTCACATATCCTTGTATTTTTGGCTATGATATCCCATAATACACATTATATTCATATATTTTCTTCTAAAAATCCATTAATTTGATTTTTATTCCTTATTTGGCTAAATTAGGACTTACCAAATTTTTCATCTGTCAATTCCGTATAATTTTCTAAGTAAAAATTCAAATTTCATATGAACATTTTGAGATGTTACAAAATTTTACTAAGGAGGGTAGGTTGTAACATCTCGAAAATTCGTATGAAATTTGAAAATTTATTTAGAGAATTATATGGAATTGACGAAAGAAAATTTTGGTTTGTCCTAGTTTAGTCAAATAAGGAATAAAATCAATTTAATGGATTTTTGGAAGAAAATATATGAATATAATGTATATCATGGGATATCAAGCCAAAAAAAAATACAAGGATATGTGCAATTTTTTATGAAAACAAGATTAGAAAGTCAATTTGGATTAAGATTTGGCAAAAATTCGAAAATAGAACATGAAATTCGGTTGAAAATCATATAAATATAACTCAAAATGCATCCAACGGCTGCAAACCGTCAATCTGAATCTGATCTCGCAATTCGACGACCGCAAGATGATCTGCACCAACGCCCGAACGCACAGGATAACGAAGATCGAACGGACGAAGATGATCAAGGACGATCGGACAGCCTCGAAATCTCGATCGCAAAGTCGCACAGTGCGATTCCCCGCGTCCAATCTCGACCCTCCGATCTGATCCACGTGCGTGTCTCGAGGACGATCCGATGCGTTGAGATATTTGTCAGTTTCTAAAATATGAAAAAATGCAAAAAAATCGACGAAAAAATCGCCGAAAATTATCGAAAAAATTCAAAAATACTTATTTTCCTCTTATAATTAAGAAATATGAAATTCTAGAGAATTTAGGTGTTTTACTCCAAGAAAAACTCAAAATTTTCTATTTTTTTCCCTTTGAAAATTTATATAAACCCCCCTAGGTGCTCACTTCCCTCATTCCAAAAATAAGAGTTGAAATTTCCTCTTATTTTCTCTAAGCCCTCTTCTTGGCATTTTTTCTCACCTTTCTTTCCTCTCTTATATGTGTGAGAAGTTTTTCTTTGGGGTCGGAAAATCAATTTGGGTGATTTTCGTTGGCACTAGTACGTGGGGGAATTGGTGCAAAAATTTCTGAAGAAAGCGTCACAAGGTGGGAGTGATTTCTAAAACACCATTATGTTCTTATTTAAATTTATGGCATACTCATTGTTTGCGTGTTTTTTTACTAAAATCAAAGATTTTCAATTTCAGTTTCAGTTTTTCAATTTTGATTCATGTTTAAGAAATTATATCATCCATGCCATGTTAGTATCATGCTTAGGCTTTAAAATTAAAGTATGATGCATGTTTTATGAGTGTTTCATGAATTGATTATGTATATTCTAAATTTTAGCTTGATTTCATATTCTGAAATTTATTTTATGAGATCATGATATAACAGTTAAGCCGAAACAATGGTGACAATATCCACGTACCATCATAGTGGTCAAGGTGACGCTATGGATGTTTTTTCATATGAGTTAGGTCACATGGTTTTCAGACCCAAGTACTTGAGGGTCGTGTACCACAGTACCTTGTGAGTCACCACGTGTAATGGGTTGATGCCGACACCTGCCACAAACGGGTTGATGTCGAGTGGGCCCGTTTACTTAGGTAAGAACATCAAGGGATTAAAAGCTCTTTTAGTCTGGAACTTGACTTGAACAAATTATTGTTTGAAATGCCTAATGATTGCAAGTGTTTGAATTATGATTGTGTTATGAGTTAGAATAGGAAAGATGGTTGTTTGAAAAGGATCTACTGGGCTATGTGCTCACTCCTTTCTTTTTTATTTTTTTTTTCAGGAATGTGAAGCAGTTGAACATGGATAGTTCTTAGAAGGTTTCTACCTTATTATTTTTAGAATTTTTAAGGGTATGTTGCCCAAAGTTTAAATCTTTTCTACTAAAAAGTATTTTGAAGTTTTCTGCTGTAATAATTAGTTTTTTTGAAAAGTTTTGTACTTTTAATTTTTTCTATTATGAATAAAATAGTTCGAATTTCTTTATCTCTTTTAATTTGCCTTGATTTTATTAAAGTGAAAATTTTGTATTCTTGAATTTTTATACAAAGGCACGAGATATTGAAAAAGAGAAGAACAAGTGTGTGTCACTTGTAAAGTAACACCGGCCCGACCTGTCAGTTGGTTAAGTCCATTGTCAAGAGTATGGTGGTTATGTCCAATGTTTAAAGATATGGGGGTTAGGGTATTACAGAAGCCTATCAGACTAAGCACACAATGCATCCAGGTAGTGACAAGATGTATCAAAACCTTAGAAAGACCTATTAGCGGCGAGGAATGAAAAGAGATATAACCTAATATGTCACTAAATGCCTAATTTGTCAGCAAGTAAAGGTTGAGCACAAAAAGCCCACCAGAATGTTACGACCACTCCCAGTCCCTGAATAGAAGTGGCATAACATTTCCATGGACTTTGTCACTAGATTACTTGGAACCAAAAAGGAAAAGATACTGTGTGGGTAATTGTGGATCATCTCACTAAGGTGGCACATTTATTACCCATTAGATCCACAGACCAAGTTAGTAAGCTAAGAAAACTCTATGTGAAGGAGATAGTACGACTTCATGGCGTGCCTAAAACCATAGTGTTAACAGAGACTCTTAATTCACATCACATTTCTGGTAGAGTCTACAAAAGGAGTTGGACACCAGACTCATCATGAACATCGCTTTCTATCCTCAAACTGATGGTCAGATTAAGATAGTCATTCAGACACTAGAAGACATGCTGAGGTCTTGCACCCTTGACTTCAAGGGAAATTGGAGCAAGTACCTATACCTGGCAGAGTTTGCTATAACAACAATTATCAGACAAGTGTAACAATGGCTATGTATGAAGTTCTCTATGGGAGGCACTACAAATCACCAACCTGTTGGGTTGAACTTGAGGACCACGTGCTTACGGGGCCCGATCTAGTGGAAGCGATGAACAATCAAGTAAAACAGATACGGAAGAGATTGGCCACAATATAGAGTAGACAAAAGAGTTACACCGATAAAAGGGAAAAAAACCCTTGAGTTGTAGGCAGGTGATAGAGTGTTTTTAAGGATAAGCCATCAGAAAGAAATCAAGAGGTTTAGATATAAAGGAAAGTTATCACCCAGATTTATCGGTCCATTCAAAATACTTAGAAGACTTGGAGGATGCGCCTACAAATTAGATCAACCACACAAAATGTCTTTAGTTCACAATGTGTTCCATGTGTTAATGCTGAGGAAGTATGGACCTGACCCTTCTCACATAATCTATTGGGAGGAGGTGGATATCCAAGACGATGCCATGTATAAAGAAGCGGTAGTTAGGATCCTCGACTGCAAAGTACAAAGCTTGAGAACGAAAGACATTCCCTTAGTTAAAGTTTTCTGAAAACATCATGGAGTGGAAGAGGCAAGTTGAGAGCTGGAAAGTGAGATGAAGAACAAATACCTAGACTTCTTCACAAAAAATACCTGAATAGATAGCATTGAAACGAGTAACTACAAATTTTGAAGACAATTTACTTTAAGGGAGGTAGATTATAATACCCCAGAATTTTGTTTAAAGAAATCCGGTACTGTTCATGGCTATTATTACACACTATTCACGCCAAGACAAATAACAAATTGATGGCACTGTTCACAGCTACTCTTGTGTACTATTCATGCTGAGACAAATAACAAATCAGCAGAACTGTTCATGGCTACTGTTACGCACGGTTCATGTTGAAACAAATAACAAATCGGTAGCACTGTTCATAACTACTATTACGCATTGTTCAAGTACTGTTTATGTTTGTCTTTTTCTGCATGAATGATCTATATGAACCCCAATCTCTTGAGCATTTCATCCTCAAGCTTTTTCTTCTGTTCTTACTCTCCTAGCCATTTTTCTGGCACTTTTACATTTCTTAGCTATTCTACACAATAGCTCTAGTAGTAGGAAGGGGGAAACCCAAAATAATACATAGCGGTGGTAAGAACCTACTTTTGGGCATTTATTTTGAAGCAACTAGAGGATTCTACGAATCAAAGTAGGTATAATAACTTTATTTAAGTCTCTATGCATGATTTGTTTGTGTAAGATTTGAGGTATTAGGATGCCAAAAGAATTAGAGACAGGAGAAACATGTATAAAAAAGTCTACTTTTCATACTAGATACTGCAATATTATTTATAGATACCGTGGTGTATACTGCAATATTGTTCACGTATACTATAATACTATTCAAGATCGTAGTACTATTTACAATCACTGTTCACGACACTATTCGAGAGTATTGTTCACGGGTGTGGCATTGTACATGAATACTATTCATAAATAGTTATTAAATCATATTTTTGAAACGTAGATTTCTAAAACTAATTGTGTCAATCTTTAAAGGTTGCAGACTCGAAACAAGTTGGAATAACAACAAAAGGATTCAAGAGAGTCCTATCGAGGTGGAGATGACTACCCTAAACTCTTTAGTATTATTTTGGTTTGAATATGAAAACATGATTAAATGTTTATTTGCATTGATTGTTTAAAAGCATGTTGGGGATGTGTGTGACACCGATAAATGTTTGATTGTCCTTGAATGATATAGATATCATGTTGTACTATCCATGAATATTAATACATGCCATATATTCCATGTGACAAATAACATAACTGATATGGTCATAAGCACGATGTGTTGTTAATTTACATCCATCGTTTATTTATATCTGGATATGAGAATTGTGAATATGCTTGTAGTCATTAATTGAAGATGATTAAGAAATTTAAACACGTACCGATGAGGTGATGTAGATACTATGGCAATAGTTTGACATCATTGTGGGTGTTCCCAACCTAAAGAAGGTCTTGATGCTTCTGTAGCAGTAGTAAGATGAAACTGAGAGTCGAGTTGAGACTTCACTCTTGAGATAGAGTTCCGAATAGGTAATAGGCTTTTCAACATTACCTCCGATATTTTGAACTTAATGGGGAATACTAAGGAGATTACTTTTGGTCTTAACGTCAACCTAAACAATTGAGCTATATGAAATGTCTAATACATGATAAGTGCTTGCATATTTCATGTTTTGACTATTATAATGCTTAATATGTTTTGTGTATGATCCACTGCGCTCTTGAGCTCACCCCATTCACTCTTTTTCAAGTAACCATTGAAGATACTTGTATTAACAAGTAAGTAGAAACAATCATCAGTAGTAGTGTACCCCACAATTATGAAGGCGTTGTAGGAAATGAACTTCATTTTCTACTTTTCATTTGTAGGGCATGTGACCCACCATATTTAGTTCTGTTGGATGTCGACTACTAGGCCAGATAGTAGCTGTCTTATCAAAACTCTGCCATGAGGCCAATAGATTTGTTCTTAATTCTGATATTAAATTAAGTATTTTCAGTACTTATATGATCCTAAGGTTATTGTTAATATGTTTCTAAGCTCGTTCAGATCCTTTTGTACTTTGGGATATGGTCTAGTGCAACCAGCAGATGAGACAATTGATGTAAAAAAAGTAATATTTTGGTTCTCGAATAGAAAGCAGGAGTGACTACATACGAATGAAATTATGTCTCAAGCTATGAGACAAATATGTTGCCTATGACAAATGTGAAACGTTCGGAAGCCGGGGTGTTACACTGAGTTTTTCCCCATTACCACTCTCCTTCAGGACAAAATTGATATCACCTGAGCATATATGCACACCTCTCCTTAGCTATGAGACCAAACTTCAAACATTATTATCAAACCAGTCTTTTGTTGTGAGTTCCTCACCAAGTATCTTGTTGGATGCTTCATTCAATGCTACTTTCACCAAACCAATACTAAGAAAAACTAGTTGGTTAGTTATCAACCAACAAGGAAACCAGAATTCATGGTCCTAGCCATCTAATTATAGAGGAGGAAATAATTTTCGTGGCCGGTTTCGAGGATGAGGTGGTTATAGTTATCCCAACTCCAATAGACCCACATGCCAAATCTGTGGCAAACACGGGCACTCGGCTATATATTGCTACTATCATGATGATGTAAATACATGGGATCTTCACCTCCTTTAGGACCATGTCCTACACAAACATCAAACTTCACTGCTCTTAATGCCTTTGTTGCTACAACTGATAATAGTTTGGATGGAGCATGGTATATTGATAGTGGCACCTACACACATGTAACACCAAACCCCTCTCAGTTGAGTGTTCGTTCATTGGTGGTTGGTAATGGCAGTTCTTTATCTATCTCTCATCTTGGCAATGCTTCTTCTCATTCTCTTCCCTCCATTCTAAATTTTCCCAACACTTTGTGTGTGCCTAATCTTAATAAAAATCTCATTGGTGTGTCTAAACTTACTAGAGATAATAATGTATTTTTGGAATTTTTTGCTAACCATTGTCTTGTGAAGGATTTACATATTAGGGCAATGCTTCTCTGAGGAATTTTTAAAGATGGACTTTATCAAGTAACCAATATCAATCCTACTCCTCAAGCCTATGCTGATAATCAGTCTTAGTTTCTTCTACTATTATCTCTCCAAATATTTGGCACATACACTTAGGCCATCCCTCTAGAAATGTTTTACATCATGTCGTAGTAGTTGTAATTAGTCTCTTTCATCAATTAATCTAGATTTTTGTTCATCTTGTAGGTTAGGCAAGAGTTATGCTTTAACGTTTAAGAAATCTTCTATGTTTACCGCTTTTGTTTTGGAATTAATACACATTGATATTTGGGGTCCATCTTTTGTTCCTTCTATGGACAGTTTTTGTTATTACATTCATTTTCTTGATGATTTTACATGGTTTACTTGGATCTACCCTCTTAAACACAAATCATAGGCTCTATCCATGTTTATACAATTTAAACTTTGTATTGAAAAATAATTTTCTGCTTGTATCACATGTGTTCAATTGGATTGGGGAGCTGAATATCGTCCATTTGAATCATTTTTGAAACAACATGGAATTGATTTTCAACATCCATGCCCATATACTCATGAGCAACATGGTCGGGCTAAACAAAAACATCAACATATTGTCGAAACTAGCTTGTCTTTGCTTGCCGATGCTCATCTTCAATATTCTTTTTGGTGGGAGGCTTGCCATACAGTTGTTTTTATTATTAATCACCTTCCCACTGCAATTTTAAATAACATTTGTCCTTATCAGAAATTACTTCAATGACCACCTGATTATACCATTCTACGTGCCTTTGGTTGTTATTGCTATCCTTACATTTGTCTATTTAACAAAATCAAATATCAATTTCAATCTGAACGTCGTGTCTTTCTTGGTTATAGTGAGTCTCACAAAGGGTATAAGTGTCTTAATTCCAATGGTAGGATCTATATTAGTTCGCATGTTGTTTTTGATGAGTATGAATTTTCCTACCCAACCGTGTTTAAGTCTCACTCTTCACCATCATCAGCCACCACTATCATATTCCTCTATTCTTCTTCCTCCTATGTTCAAATTACTTTTCTCCTCGTTTATCTGATGTTCCCCCCATTTCTCATTCCCCATCTGCACAACCTCATTTTCCTTCTTCTTCTTCTTCTTCTTCTTCAGATTTTGAGCCTTCAACTATCCTTCCATTTCCAACTTCTTCCGAAACTTCTTCTCAAGCAAATCTGCCCACTTAATGTCCTCCACCTGCATTACCAACTCATCCAATGATTATGCCAGCCATGGCATTTTCAAGGTGTGAAATATATCTTTAACACCCACCGGGAATCCTACCGAGACTCTTACCCACGTCGTAGGGCCCACGTCATGGCGTGTCACTCACAAGGTACTGTCGCCTGCCCCCTGGGGTTTTTCTTTCGCCTCCGCAGAGATTCGAACCAAGGACCTGGTAAGAGTCCCGGTAGGATTCCCGGTGGGTGTTACAATAAAAAGACGCCTTTTTATTGTGACACCCACCGAAAATCCTATCGGGACTCTTACCCACGTCGTAGGGCCCACGTCATGGAATGTCACTCACAAGGTACTGTCCCCTGTCCCCTGGGGTTTTCTTTCGCCTCCGTGGAGATTTGAACCTAAGACCTGGGGCTCAAGTACTTATTTCTTTCATCATTCGCTACCATTGGGCCTACGACGTGGGTAAGAGTCCCGATAGGATTTCTGGTGGGTGTCACAATATCAGCATTCACTGTTTTTGTTGGTAACTTAAATTCAATTCTTGCAATTCTTCACGAGGCTTTGAATATACCTCATTAGAGGAGTGCTATGGAATTTGAAATTTCAGCTTTGAAATCCCTTGGTACATGGACTTTGGTTCCCTCCTCAGTGGCTCAACAACAACCTAATAATCTGGTCGGTAATTGCTGGGTTTTCACGATTAAATGCAACTTTGATGGCTTAATAAATCGCTATAAAGCCAGCCTCGTTGCCAAAGGCTATAGCCAAATTCCAGGTATATATTTTGTTGATACCTTTAGTCCAATTCTGAAACCATCAACAGTTCACATTACTCTTTCTTTGGCAGTTTCCATTTAATGGCCTCTAACGCAATTGGACATAAATAATGCTCTTCTTCATGGCAAACTAACTGAGACAATTTTCACTCATCAATCGGAGGGGTTTGAAGACCCATCCAAACTTGGTCATGTTTGCTATCTTCAAAGAGTTTTGTATGGTCTTCAGCAATCTCCAAGAGCATGGTTTGAATGGTTGCAAACAATGCTACTTACTTGGTAGTTTATTAACTCAAAGTCTTATCCCTCTCTCTTCAGCTATCGTCACAACAACAAAACCATTATCTCTTAGTGTATGTAGATGATATCATTATCACTGGTAATGATCTTACTTTCCTCCAACAGTTTGTTACTGTCTTGGATCATTCGTTTGCATTAAAAGACCTAGGTCATCTACAATATTTCTTAGGTAGTGAGGTTCATCGTGACTCCTCTGGTATCTATCTTAATTAGGCAGCTTATGTTACTACTCTATTATACAAAGCTGGGAAGCATAATTTAAAATTTATCACAACTCCAGGAGTTATAGGCCATCACTTTCGATATCTGACTTCCCCCCCCCCCCCACCCATTTAGTGATGGTAAATTATATCGAAGTTTGTTGGGCGGTTTATAATACCTATTACACACTCGACTAGATATTGCTTTCATTGTGAATAGGGTTGACTCAATTTCAACAATTTCCTTCCTTGTTGCGTTGGCTAGCTTTAAAAAGAGTCCTTTGGTATCTGTTAGGTACAACTCATTACTCATTGCACATCAAGCCTTGCACCAATTTGTTCTTAACTAGTGTTTTTGGTGTTGATTGGGCATTCTCTCCCCATGACAGAAAATCTGTGGCTGGTTACTCTATTTTCTTTGTTGCTTCTTTGGTGTCTAGGTAGTCTAAAAAGCAACAGGTCATAGCCTATTCTAGTACTAAATCAGAATGTCGAGTTCTAGCCAACACAACTACTGAAATTACTTGGATTTGATCTCTTCTATATGAAATTGGCATGTCTCTTCCTCCTACTCCTATTCTTTGGTGTGATGACATGGGTGCTGGTGTGTAACAACTCGGACCCACTACATACCGATATTGTCCCCACCTTAGCCAACACTGACTGGATGTAGGGTTTTATTTTGGCAAGACTCGAACCTAACTATCTCAATTGCGTTCGACACTAGTAAGGTTCGTAATTGCTCATTTAGCCCAGGCATCGCTCTATTGTCGGACTGATGTGGGATATTACAATCCACCCCCCCCCCCCTTGGAGTAGTCTTGTCCTTAAGACTTACACTTTCGTCACACTTAGAGCGGCTTTAATACTATTTGTAACAACCCGGGCCCACTATTTACTGATATTGTTTCCACCTTAGCCACTACTGACTGGGTGTAGAGTTTTGTTCCTAATAAGACTCGAACCTGAGTCTCCCAAAAGCGCTCGACACTAGTAAGGCTCACAACTGCTCATTTAGCCCATACATCACTCTAGTGTTGGACAGATGTGGGATATTACATGATTCATTGGCAATTAATCGAATTGCTAACTACTTTACTAAAGCTTTACCTCAGGCTTGGTTCCACTACCTCCGTTCCAAACTTGGTGTAGTTCCTCTACCCCTTCGTTTTAGGGGGGATGTTAGGGAGACCCACTAAGAGTATGCAGTTAGTTATCCAACTAAGCTTCTAAATATCTTAGAAGAGGATTATTCCTCTAATCATTTGTTAAACTATCTCTAATAGTTCGGTTAGGATTTGAATTTATAGATTTGAGACACATGTATATTATATCCAACGATTATTTTATCTCCCTTGAGTATATATGTAGATTGTTGTCTCTGCTGTAAAAAAGTGAGTAGAGTTTTTTGTTTTAATTATGTTCCCACGGAAGATCGAATTGCTAACTGCTTTACTAAAGCTTTACCTCAGGCTTGGTTCCACTACCTCCGTTCCAAACTTGGTGTAGTTCCTCTACCCCTTCGTTTGAGGGGGGATGTTAGGGAGACCCACTAAGAGTATGCAGTTAGTTATCCAACTAGGCTTCTAAATATCCTAGAAGAGGATTATTCCTCTAATCATTTGTTGTACTATCTCTGATAGTTCGGTTAGGATTTGAATTTATAGATTTGAGACACATGTATATTATATCCAACGATTATTTTATCTCCCTTGAGTATATATATAGATGGTTGTCTCTGCTGTAGAAAGATGAGTAGAGTTTTTTGTTTTAATTATGTTCCCACGGAAGATCGAATTGCTAACTACTTTACTAAAGCTTTACCTCAGGCTTGGTTCCACTACCTCCGTTCCAAACTTGGTGTAGTTCCTCTGCCCCTTCGTTTGAGGGGGGATGTTAGGGAGGCCCACTAAGAGTATGCAGTTAGTTATCCAACTAGGCTTCTAAATATCCTAGAAGAGGATTATTCCTCTAATCATTTGTTGTACTATCTCTGATAGTTCGGTTAGGATTTGAATTTATAGATTTGAGACACATGTGTATTATATCCAACGATTATTTTATCTCCCTTGAGTACATATATAGATGGTTGTCTCTGCTGTAAAAATATGAGCACAGTTTTTTGTTTTAATTTCCCTGTTATTTGTTTTGCTCCTCTGTGTTTCTTTTATAGCAGATTGTATGTACATATGCATACATGTATAATTAATTATATTGTATAGATTCTGAATATGCCATGCCACCCCGTCCCCAGTTCAAATATTTTGAAAAGAATACAAAAATTCAATTTTTAGACTTCCAAATCCCGTCATATGTTTGAAACCAAAAAATAAAAAATAAAAAAACAAAAAAAATTCAAAAAAAGATAAAATGTATTAGCGTGCTGGTAAGCTTGAAGAGGCATCTCATGAGCCAATCCGCCATTTACTCTCACTTAATACCTAGCCGTGTCATATTTAGAAAATAATTAATCACAATACAATGAGGAATCGATTCAAGCCAAATATATACATTCTTGAACTTTGGTGCATGAGGAGAGCATAGAGTCACTAGCTACGAACAATTTAAATTTGATGATTCATACAACACAAATAATATTGGCAATAACACAAGTTCAAACTTCAGAAAAAAGCAAGCCCCTTAAGAAGAGCAGCTAGCAATCAATACTTTACGGTGTAAGTTGTTTATAATGTCGGTATATTAGCATTAAGTGCCGTTGGCAATGGAAACTAGCTAGCTACCTCTATTTGACATCTTAAAAGGTCTTCAAGAACTTTTTCATCATTTAGATATATACATATATATATATATTTTAATTTCTCTGGTGTATTTGTTTTGAGGGGCCACCCAAAGTGCATGGTTGATTTCGTCTAGCTCACCAGAAAAGAAAAAGAAAGTTTTTAAAGTTATTAGGGGCTTAGCTAATTAAAGTGGCAATCACGAAGGATTTAAAGGTGATCAAATGATAATCTCAAATTTGACCTACATTATATAATATGTATGTATGTATATGCTACATTTGTCAAAGTTGAGATTGGGATTCATTGTCTATAATCCCTCCATTGTGTACTACATGCCCAACAAGTCCTACCATATTTTTATTTTTTCTTAGTTCATGCAAAAGAACTATATATATATAAGTTCATGCAAAAGAAATATACGTGTATATATATATATATATATATATATAATTGGAACCAAATTAATAAACAGGGTGACAGTATCGTTTAGATGAATCTGAACGTGAATATGCGTTTATTTAATGTTTGATAAATATATTGTGGCTTGTAAGTCCGCAAATGTCGTAGAAAAGTTTGATCAAACGTCATTTCGTACTTAAATTTGAATTGATTTTTTTTTTTTTTTATGACAAAAGTGGTCTCTGCAATTAATCGTCCACCGATCGTTGATAATAACAAGTGGTGATCATGAAAAGAAAGTGCAAGCCGTGACTCATTAGTACTGAGTTAACTCTCTGATCAGTGTTGTAATTAATCTGGAGCTGTTCATGAACAGATCGATCTGTTGAGATGGGTGACGGATCTGTGTTTCATATGCGACCATGCATTAGAAGAAGAAGACTCTCGTATATAACATAACTGCATGTGTGAATTAAGCCATTTGGTACTCTTGAGACGTTGGTAGTAGCTAGTTCGTACGACTTTTTAAATAGATCTTAATGACTACCTTGCTACCTTCACACATTCACCTACAAAAACAGTGGAAATGAAAGCAAAAACCCAATTGAAGATTGTGGTTTAAAACTTTAGGTTACTCATGATAATTTTTTTTTTCTAAGTTTCAATTGTACGTAATATATGTATTTCAATTTATAAACTAGGTGTCCCAGTAATTATATACGAAATACTCATTATAATCTTTGTGTAATATTCGTCAATTAATAAGTTGAGATTGGCCCATGTACAGCTCGTGTTCAATTATCATTATCATAGGCCGGCTATAACTTATGTGGTGGTAGGTGAACACCATCGATCAATCTCATAGTCCTAGAAACACCAATCCCACAAAAGTCATCTTCTATATGTTTATTGTATGTAATACATATGTAGGCCTAAAGCTTGGTTGAAGAAAGACAAATCTTTTGGCAATTGACGTTTTCTTTTTCATTTGCCAAGAAATTTTGCAAATTGACATAGACAGCCGCAGCTCATTTGAAGGTAGGTTGCTTGCTCTATCTTCTCTATATTATTTTTCAAAGCAAGAAGACAATACAACCAAGTGGAACGAAATTGGACAGATTGCAACAGGTGATGGTGCATGCATATATAGCCACCTTTTCCGTATCGTAAACGACATATATTGAGATGTGGGACGATGTTACATCAAGTACTGAAAGGGCTATGCAATGATATCCACGTATGCACTTATTGGGAGATTTATTGTGGCTTCTACGGCGACATATGTCTTAGACCCATTGAAACAATTATTGTCTCCCACATCTTTTATTCAAATGGGGATGACTTTTATGATTCGTTTAGGCCACATTGTCAATCGTTTCCGCCCTCCAATGATAAGATTCTATGTAGTTAGTGGCAACGGAAAGAACCAGACGAAGCCTCGTCATTTTCCTTTGATTCGGGAGGCCTATTTAAGATATATATCTTAATGAATTGTTTAAACGAACCAAACAAAAAAAAAAAAAAAAATCAAACAACTAAATCAAATTATTTGTATTTAACTGTTAAACACTTAAAATATACCTTATCTATAAAGTATTTATATTTGAAGAAAAAAATACAACACCGCTAGACCTCTACGGGAAAATCTCTCACAAGACTATTTCATATTTGAAATCTTATTTCTTTAAATTTTTACATTAGATGAGATGAGAATGTAATAAAATTAGTTAGTTTATTTAAAGCTTAATTAAAGGGTTAATAGGCTTAAAAATCTTAATGTTTCATAATTTTTGCAAATATATCGTCACGATTTAATTTTGGTAAAAATGTACGAATCTATCAAATTTGATAATAAATTGTATCTAATAGGTTAAATCAAAATTAATTGGTTGATGTGGAAGTGAATAAGCATATGACATGACATATTTTAAATGACATGGCACCCATTACATTGGACATGGCATACACATCACCACCACCACTCGCGGAGAAGAGAAGAGGGTTTTTGGTTGAGCTGGTCGGTAGAGAAGCGAGGGATGAGACGAAGGCTTGTGTGGCTCTATAGGCGACGGAGGAGACGAAGACACAACCTATTTTTCTTGGTGAAGACTCCTTTGTTCCTCGACGAAGACAGAACCTATGTGCCATAGCTGTGTTTTGACGAAGGGTTTTGGCTGCTGTTGCGTTTTGGCGATACTGAGGCGTCGATAATGCAAAATCAACCTCTTTCATCAGTTTCGCCGGAAGATTGTCATAGTGATTGTCATTCATCATCGTCGCTTATTGACAGAGATTTTGTGTTGTCGTCATCTCAAAAACCTCCTCTTCCTTTTGATCTCAATCTTCCACCTGTGGATGATGATAATCTTGTTGATGGTGGTGTTGGTGATGATTTTCAGAGCACTAATTTATGCCTTTGATCTACGATAGGTGCCAGAGATCTTGATAAATCTGAAAAAGTATGTTTTGTTGGAGTTAAGCTTTGTTGGAATAAAACCTCTACTCAAACTTTATTGTTTTCTACTGAACTGAATTGAATACATATTGAACCCATAGAGTTTATTTATAAACTCAGTTAGACACTTCTCCTAAACTCTGTAGAATTTTAAACTATCTGGTAATCTCAATTACAAATTAATTCAGATTACCTAATTTGTCTTTATCCAATATCTAATTGGATCTTATCCTAAATCATCATCTAATTGGACTTTATCCTAAATCATCAGATTGACTCAATCTAAAATTCTAGATCTAGACCACATAATCTAGATTATAATACAATTCTCGTACCACTAGAATTCTATCATCCCCCCATAAGCTAAATTATCTGAATTACATAAAATTTCCCCCATAATTCAGAACTTGTACACTCCCAATGCAGTCTTCAACTTCAAAAATGTCTCGATCTTGAGAGGCTTAATGAACAAATCTGCAACTTGATCTTCAGATTTGCAGTAGACTAATTCAATTTCTTTTTGTTGAACCTGATCACATAGGTAGTGATAATGCATATCAATATGTTTACTTCGGCTATGAGTCACTGGATTCTTTGCCAAATCAATAGCTGATACATTATCAACATAAATGGGTGTAGGGCCATCAACAGACATATGAATCTGATGTAGAAGATTTTGTAACCAAATAGCCTGACAAGTACTAGAAGCAGCAGCAACATATTCAGCTTCACATGTAGACAATGCAACAATAGACTACTTCTTAGAAGACCACGAGAATGCAGTAGAACCATAATAAAATGCATAACCAGATGTACTCTTCCGATCATCATGATCACCACCCCAGTCACTGTTAGAATATCCAAAAAGAGCAGAATCAACAGTGTTAGAGTAAAACAAACCATGATCAAATGTACCCTTAATATAACGTAGGATACGTTTAGCGACACCAAGATGGGATTGATTGGGCAATTCTATGAATCGACTAATTAATCCAACTCCATATAAGATATCTAGCCATGTGTAAGTCAACGTAAGCTCCCAACAATTTTTTTGAAGTATGTTGGATCAACTGGAGCTTCGTTAGACTTCTTTAATAGCCTGGTACCAACTTCAATAGGAGTGGAAGAAGGGTTGCAATCAGACATATTAAACTTCTTCAGAATATCTAGGGCATATCGATGCTGACTGATAAAAATGCCATCATCACGCTGGTCAACCTCAATGCCAAGAAAGTATGACATGAGACCAATATCAGTCATCTCAAATTCTTCCATCATGGCCTTTTTGAATTATCGAATCACTGTGACATCATTGCCTGTAAAAATCAAATCATCAACATATAGGCAAACAATAAGCATGGTACCGGTAGATGCATCAATCTTCACATATAAGGCATGTTCAAAACCACACTTTTGGAGACCAAAAGCAGAAAAGAATTGATCAATTCTTTTGTTCCATGCCCGAGGAGCTTGCTTTAAGCCATATAGAGTTTTCTTCGACCTGTAGACTTTATCCTCAAAACCATGTTTCACATAACCTGGTGGCTGCTTCTCATAAACTTCTTCATCTAAGTAACCATTCAAGAAGGCAGACTTCACATCCATCTGATGAATCTTCCAATGCTTCTGAGCAGCTATAGCAATCAATAATCTCACAGTCTCAATGCGAGCAACAGGGGCAAATACCTCTTGATAATCAAAGCCAAGCTTCTGTTCATAGCCTTTTGCGACAAGTCGTGCTTTTTAACGATCAATGTTACCATTTGACTTCCATTTGGTCTTAAAGACCCACTTAACATCAATAGCTTTATGACCGTGGGGAATGGTAACAAGCTCCCAAGTGTCATTCTTCTCAATAGACTGAATATCTGAATCCATGACAACAACCCAATTTTCTTATTTCATAACTTTAGTAACAGTGATTGGATCAGAATCAGCAAACGTGGCATAATGAACCAAGCTCCCATCATCATTAATAGCATTATCAAAATAAACTTCAAAGTCTTGCAATCTGGCAGGTGGCTGGATAGTACGCTGAGGTCTGCTACTAGAAGCAACTCCATTATTATTAGTGTTCAAAGGAACACTAGTGGAGGTAGAGGCTTCATCATCAAAAGAGATAGGCTGAGGGGGTGTAACCGTATGGTGTATATCATCCCAATGCCAAGAATCCTACTCATCAAATAGAACATCTCTACTCACCAAGACTGCATTAGTGGTAGGATTATAGAGTTTGTAGCCACAGAACTTGCCACTTTTGTACCCAATGAAGATGGTCTTCATGCCTTTGTCATCTAACTTTCTTCTATTCTGATTAGGAACATGCACATAGGCAATAGATCCAAAAACTCGCAGGTGGGCTACATTCGGTTTATAACCGCTCCAAGTTTCTTCAGGAGTGATGTGAGAAAGGGTTTTAGTAGGGGATCTGTTAAGCAAATAAACATAACAACAGCTTCAGCTTAAAAAGTGTGTGGGATACCTTTAGCTTTTAACATACTGCGGGTCATATCCATGATCGTCTGGTTTTTGCGCTCAGCAATGCCATTGTGTTGTGGTGTACAAGGAGCTGTGATCTCATGCTTTATCCCATGAGCTGTGCAATAATCATTAAAAGTTGTAGAAGTATACTCACTACCACCATCAGTGCGTAAGACCTTAATATGACGACCACTCTACTTTTCAACAAGAGATTTAAATTTCTGGAAGCAAGAAAACGTGTCAGACTTATAAGCCAAGAAGTAGACCCAAATTTTCCTGCTGTAGTCATCAATAAAGGTGAGGAAATATTTGTTTCCTCCATTACTAGTAGTCTGCATGGGACCGCACACGTCAGAATGAATCACATCCAGAAGGTTATTAGCACGCCAAGAAGAGGA
>JAJIYU010005400.1:0-22372 GCA_030144865.1 Tinospora cordifolia
ATGGTCCACTTTGATTTTTCCAAGATTTTAGTCTTGATGTAAATTAGGCAACTATAATTAAAATTATTTTATGTATTGTTGTGTCTAATGGGTCATTGAGGCGATTAGACATCAACCATGTTTTTTTAGTGGCATCTTTGAAGAAAAAGTGTACATGAGTCAACCTACCAGTTTTGTTGATTCTTAAAACCCTGAATTTGTTTGCAGATTGCACAAATCCGTTTATAGATTAAAACAAACTCCTTATGTCTGGTTTGACAAATTCAAATCCTCTTGCCTTCAACTTGGCTTTAATGGTTGCAAATCTAATGTCTCAATGTGTAGCAACTTTTTAATAGAAGACATACTTTATTTCATCTTTTATTATGTTGATGACATGATCATCACTGACTCTTACTGCATTTGTAATTGTTCACTTGATTTCTCAACTAAGTAAAACCTTTGCCATCGTAAAATTTGGTCTACTTCAGTATTTCTTGGACATTTATGGGACTCCTAATGCATCTAGTATTCATATGTCTCAACACAAGTATGTGAAGGAACATATTGGACTTAACAAATATGTTTGCCGCTTAGCCTACTCTTGCCGCTTTTTAGTGCTCAAATACTTCATACGCACACTTTCAATATTAATTTTAGCATTTAAATTTGCTTAGTTACTTTATTATATTATTTTCTTTTCTAATCATATAGGGGCATGTTTATTGTTTAGATTATAAATATCGGTGTTTAGAAAGACTTATATATCAATGATTTCGAGTTTTAATATAAATTTCTTCTATTGCTTGCCATCAAGTTTCTAAGATTGAAGCATTCATTCTATCCTAAGGTTAGATCATGTCTTAACCTTGGTTTTACACTTGTTATGCTTGTTTTAACTTTTACCAAGTCTCAATTATCAACTGATCATGGAGATCCTTTCTACTGAATATCGTTTAATAGTTTAACAAGCTGATCATTATCATGACTCCCCCATTAAGCTTGAAGTGGATATTAGAGTATGTAAGAATCAAGCTTCTAGATAGCCTGTTAACTAATTCAACCAAAAACTGCTTGACACATACTTATCTGTTATAACAAATGGCACTCCTCTTTAGACACCCTCTAACCAACACTAATTGATTATTGAAAATAGAACAAAGAAGCCACAACTTTAGCTACAATAATTGAACACTTTCAGTTGCAGTTGCACCTTAACAGAACATTGTAGTACTTTCAGTTGCAGTTGTGGCTTGTGTTTGTTCTCTCACATCCCCCCTCAAATTAAACTTGGGGGACTCCACTAGATTTAATTTGCTGCAAAAAAACTGAAATTGTGAAAGAGACAGAGCCTTCATTATGATATCAGCAGTCTCAAATTTGCTAGGAACATGAGGAATCTCAATGAGCCCAAAAGCAACTTTCTCACGAATGAAGTGAGCATCAACCTTAAAATGCTTCCTCCTAGAATGGAAAACTGGATTTTGAGCTAAACATTGAGCACTTGTGTTATCACACCATAGAACAGGCTTGTGCAGAACCGAAATACCAAGCTCCTATAATAGAGAAGAGAGCCATAGAAAGTCCAAAGTAGCAAAAGAAAGTGCCCGATACTTTGTTTCAGCATTGGATCTAGCAACAACCCGTTGTTTCCTACAACCCTAAGTAATTAGATTGTTACCTAGAAAAACACAAGAGCCACTGGTTGATTAACGATCATCTAAATCACTGGCCTAATCAACATATGTAATACTCGAAAAAAAAAAAATAACAGTCGGCAGCACTATTCAATTGGCAGCGCGTCACGACAATCGGCGACACTGTTTCGTCAGCTACACTGTTCACCCAAGACAAACAACAACTTGTGGCACTATTCACGCTACTGTTCACGTTTGAAAATCTATCTAAAGCCCCCTTCACTCTGAAATTTTACCCCATCAAGAAAAACATATTTATCTGCTTATCCTCTTTTTTTCTCTCGTTCTTTGGCATTTCTAAATAGTAAATATAGTAGTAGGAAGGAAAAAACTCAAGTTTCTATATAGTAGTAGTAAGGGCCTACTTCTGGACATTTCTTTTGGAGCAATCGAAGGACTCTAGAAATCAAAACAAGTATAATGACTCTGTCTAAGTTTATTTGTGTAGAATTTCAGATATTAGAACACCAAAAAAACAAGAAAAGGGAGAAATATGTGTAGAAATGTCCTCTTCAGTACATACTGTAATACTGTTTACATATGTTATGCTACTATTCACAATTACAACACTGTTCATAGGGTACTGTTTACTATCACTATTCATGGGGTATTGTTTACTATTACTATTTATAAGTACTGTTCATATTTATTGTTCACAAGTACTGTTTATAGATACGTAATATTCATATATGCAGTACTGTTCATTCATACGGTACTATCCATAGGTATTGTTCATGAACAGTTATTAAATCATATTTTTGAAATGTAGATCCTGAAGACTAATAGTTGAAGACTCGAAACAAGTTTGAATAACAACACAAAGATTCAAGGGAGTCAACTATTAAGGTGGAAATGACTGTACTGATCACTCTTTAATAGTATTTTAGTTTCGAATGTGAAACATGATTGTGTGACTAATGTTTTATGATCTTAAAAGCATGTTAGGGATGTCATGATGCTTGACAGTATGATTTCCTGCCTTAGACAACATGATTTATGTTATTAGATATTATATCATTACATGCCATTTTGAATTTTAACTGCATGATGTGATCTATGTGACCATAGCATGATCAAGAATTAGGTAGCATGAATTTATGCTTGTATACATTGTAAATGTTAAGAGAAATGATGTATGCTAATGGTTACTAAATGAAGATAAATAAGATCTTAATCACGTGCTAGGGCGATGATGCAGATACTGTAGCAATAGTCTGGTATCATTGTAGGTATTTCTCCCACCCTAGGCGGGTGTCCATGCTATTGTGGCAGTAGTTAAGAAGGGATTGAGGATTGAGTGATATCTCACTCCTAAGGTTGTGTCATGATGAGGAATTGGCCTCGGAGGCGTTACTTCTAAGAGTTCGGACACAGGGGAATACTGCAGAAATCCCTTTCGTTCTTAACGTTAACTTAAAGAAATGAAATGTTTGAAATGCATAATGATTTATAAGTGTTTGCATGTTTTATGTCTTGACTTTAATAATGTTTGAGATTTATTGTATATGATCTACTTGGCTTTCGAGCTCACCCAACTAATCCACTTGAAGGGAATTATTGAAGATACGTGCTCACAAGCAAGTACTTTGGAGACCATTGGAGTAGTTGATACAATCCACTATTAAGGTTGTATAAAGTAAAAAAGTTTATTAATTGTTTACAATTGTAGGGTATGCGACCGACCATATTTAGTTCTGTTGGATGTTGGCTACTAAGCAAGATAATAGTTTTCTCGTCAAAACTTTGCCATAAAGCCCACAAATTTGTTTTTAATTCTGATGTAAATTTAAGTCTTTTTAGTAATCATATGATTCCAAGGTTATTGTTAATCTGTTTCTAAGAAAGTTTATTTATATATGTTTTGTACTTTGGGATATGGTTTGGTGCAACCAGAAGATGAGATAATTGATGTAAAGAAAAAATAATGCCCCGATTCTGGAATAGAAAGCAGGAGTGACTGCATACGATTGAAATTACATCTCAAGTTGCGAGACAATTACGTTGCCTATGATGAATGTGAAAGGTTTGGGAGCCGGAGTGCGACAACGTCATAAAAGGCTTCAATGTTTAACTGAGAGGAAGGTCTAAACCATAGATCTAAAGATGAGGTACCTTTCAATTATCGAAGCACTCTTTTGCAGGCTTTCCAATGAACATGAGTAGGAGCTTTTAGAAACTAACTTAACAGATTGACAATAAACCATATATCAGGCCTTGAATTAGTTAGATATTGAAGAGCACCAATGGTACTTCGGTACAACGTTGGATCTGAAAATATGGTGTCATGATCCAAGCACAACTTAATACTCTGACAAATATAAACCAGATTTTTCCTAGAAGATCAATAATGTACTTGTGTTGTGTCAAATATAAACCAGATGAAAATCTGCACACCTCAAAATCAAGGAAGTAATCAGCATTACCAAGGGTTTTAAGAGCAAATTGGAGTTCAGCCAGACAATGAGATGAACAATCATAGCTGAACTTGAACCAGTGATCAATATATCATCAACATAGACTAACAGAAGAAGGATATCACTATCCGACTTCATGTGAAACAGAGAAACATTGCAGACTGAATTTTGAAAACCATATGACACCAAAGCTTATCTCAGTTTTGTAAATCACTGTTTATGAGCTTGCTTCAAGCCATAGATGGCCTTGTGTAGCTTACATGTATGATTTGGATGAGACTTGTCAACAAATCCCTCAGGTTGAAACATTTAAACATGTTTATTTAATTCACCATCAGGAAATATATTGTTAATGTCGATTTGCTTGACTGGTTAAGTGTAACTAACAGCTAAGGTAAACCTTGTCTTGATAGTTGATACCTTTACCACAGGGGAAAAAATATCTACAAAATCAAGTCCTAGAGTTTGATGAAAACCTTTTCCCACAAGCTGTGCCTTACACTTGTTTAAGGAGTGATCTGAGTGGGTTTTAATTCGAAAGATCCATTTGCTGCCAATGGATTGATATAAGGTGAAGGAGGAACAAGAGACCAGGTTTTATTATTATGTAAGGCGGACATCTCATTAGTCTTAGCTGAATGCCAATGCGGGTCTTGCAAAGCAATTTGAACAAAATGAGGTTAAACTAATGACACAAAGGCATAAGGCAAAGTGTGAATTAGAGCTTTTGGCTTGAAAATTCCACTCTTGGCTTGAGTCTGCATTGGCTGTGTGGAGCATGAGGGACCAGTTGCAGCTTTATGTGTAGTAGGTAAGAGAACTAAATCACTGTTAGCAAAAACTGGTTCAGACGGTAAAGAATTTGATGGTTGTAACGAAGAAGATGAAGATAAGAGAGGTGGAGATGACGAAGAGTTGGAGAATTTGAGTAGTTTAAATGATTTGAATAAAGAAGAAGGAAAAGACAAAAAAGAAGAAGACACAGAAGGCTATGAAATTGAAAATAGATAATGGTAAGAAACTCAAGTTCATGTAAAACAACATGTTTTGAAATGAATACTTTACGTAAAGAGTGAAGGCACTTATAGTTATGATGGCATGAACTACAGCTTAGACAGAGACATTTTGACGAGTGAAAGTTGAACTTATGAGAAGAATATTATGTAAGAAGCGAAAAACATCCAAAAACTTTGAGATAGCTGCAATCAGGTGATTTCGAGAAGAGTTTCTTATAAGGAGTATGAAAAATCAAGACAATAGAAGGAAAATAGTTAAGTAAGAATATAAATGTTTGGATATCTTCTTCCCAGAACACTAGAGGCATTAAAACATGGGTAAGTAATGTTAGGCTTGTTTCAACAATTGATCTGTGTTTTCTTTCAGAAACACCATTTTGTTTGTCGAGACCCCTTCCCTAGGGAGAAGGACGAACCGACCGGTACAGTGTTCTGACAAACCCACTCTCAATGACAGCTTGCCCAAAACACTGTTAAGCCTCTCCACAACACCATACGTAACACTATTAAAGCAATCATAATAAATGCGGAAGCAACTAGAAAAAATAATTGCAGTAGAATTTTTTTTTTGAACAAAAGTTAACTATATATATATATATATAATATCTTAAATGTAGCAGTAGCAAGATGTCTAAGTCAAAATATCTACAATATTTTTCTCACTTCCTATATATTATACTAACTCTCAAAATAGTAAACCATATAAGAAAACCTACCAAAATAAATAAGGCGCGCTTCACACAGTGACCACCTTCTTCCCCTTATCCACAAAAGAAGAACCTGAAATGTTAGAGTAGTGAGCCAATTTTGTCCACAACGACTCAGTGAGTAATGTAACCTAATCTATAACATAGAATAAGAATTCTAGAAAAGTAATGTGTTTTATGAATGCGTAATAACAATAATGCGAATGAATGCAACAGTTAATAAATGCTAAATTCACAATGCAGTCGTGCACCTTCTATTTTGAAAACATTTTTAATGCTGAAAATACATAAATCCACTCGAGCTGGAGAAAATATTCATATCATATCACAAGGAGTCAATTGATAGACCTGGCCCGACCGTACCCCCAAGTACGATAGTCATTCGTCTTCAATGCTCTAGGAGAACCCAATTGATAGACCTGGCCTGACCATACCCTTGGCTACAACAGTCACTTGTCCTCAATGCTCTATCACATCTAATACCCGTAACCCGCGCCCGGACCTCGATATTCGGTGCACATTTTAATTTAAATCAATTTAAAGATTACAAATGTATTTCAATATGTAAGAACATTTCATTTATGATAGAATAACATGTTGAGTGATAAATTAGAAAACACTACTCACAAGGATGCTCAGCTCCCAATGTTCTTCTAGTGACCAGTCGCGTCTCGCTGATGTTTGATCTTGCGTGATCAATTTAGTTTCTTAATATCTATGTAAATCTTGGCTCAAATTCTAACTTTATGGTCTTTGGTCAATCAAAGGATTGACTTGGTCAACTATAGTCAACTCTATCTAAACTTAACCCTTGCCGACTTGTCAAATCAACAAAGTCAACGTGATTGACAAGGTCAATTAAGCCTTTAATATTGACTCAAAATATTACATATATGTATTTTCGACATGTGTCTCACCTTTGGTACACAATAACTGGGCACTTTTATAAATTTGGCGGTTCAATATATAAGTATTATTTCCTATGTTATATATTTTCCTAATAAGTATTTCATAATGTTATACAATATTATATAACATTTTTTTCTATTATTTAACATTAATTTTTTTTTTACCTTATATACATTTTTCTCTATATATATTAATTAATCCTCAAATAGCATAAATGCGAATTGAATATATCAACTAACCTCCAAAAACCCTAATTTTAGTATCATTGAGTTCAGGGTTTCATTTTGGACATTTTAGTATCCATTGACTAAAATTCCAGTCTTAATGGGTATACCTCCTATTTGTCGACTTTCAACTATCATATAATTTGCTAGGGTCATCGAGGGTACAAATAATATATATATCTGTATTCTACTCGTAATCTGAACACAATGATATATATATATTCTATAGTTTCATTTCTAAAAAAAACATGCCCTAATTTTGGGTCCCACAATAAATTAATGCATATATTGAAACTATACTATAAAACTGAAACTCATAATTTCTATAATAATTTAGAATTAAAAAGGAGGTAAAAATAATTTACCCAAAATGTTAGATTTTCAAAGTGGACAACTCATCTTCTTCTTCTCCCTTTCTTTTTTTTTTCTTTTCTTTTTCTCCCTTTTTCTTTTCTTTTCTTTTCTTTTTCTTTTTCTTCCTTTTTTTTTCTTTCTCCTTTCTCTTCTTCACGGTTGAGCAATTGAGGGCTTATTTTTTTTCTCCTTCACGTATGAACATATAAGGAGATGGAGGATTGAAATGAAATGTGAGAATGAGGGTATTTATAGTAATTGGTTTGGAGAGGATCCCACAACAATTAATGCCAAGATTTTTTTCCTTCTTACTTATCCACCCATTTGTTTTTGCTCTTATCTTTACACATATATATCCTTTCATTTTCTTTTTGTTTTGTTTTGTTTTTTTTTTCCAAGCCAAAAGCAACTTATAATAATTACTTCTCATTAATACATAGATAAATATATGTATTCCACACTCATCCTTATTTTAATACCTCCATTTCATTTCATATTAATTTTCTTCACTCATATATATTTTAATTTTTCATGATTCCACCCCCATCATCAAATAAGCTTCCCATTATTAATACATAATATTAATATTATTATTTATTTATTTATCTTCTATTTAACACACACATTAATTAATTTTATTTTTAAAATAACATATTTTCATTTAATTCATGCATTAAATTATGCACTACCCGTAAAATCATGTATTTTCATTTATAGTTTATCAATTAATACATAAAAATATATGTTGAGCCCATCGACTCAATTTCTTAAAAACACGGGTTGTTACATTGTTGATGTGTATAAGGACAAGTATATTGGTACTTTATGCCCAAGGATTCACAATATGTAGCAATTGGTTTATATTTAGCTCTCATGTTTGATTGAAAGGCTTTACATTTCTTGTTAAATTGCAGTTGAACATGTTTATGAAATGATAAGCATACAGAATAAACTTCGAATTTTAATTTGAGAGGATAAAATCAAACAAAACAAGTAAATACATCAACAAAAATAACAAAATGGCGAGAACCATGACGAGATAACATTGAAGCTGGTCTCCAAATGTCAGAGTAGACAAGTTCAAGTGGTGCATTAGTTGAGATGCTATATCTTTTGAATGGTAATTGATGAGCTTTTCCTATTTGACAAGAGTCACAAAACATTAGAGAAGAATCGGAAATTTTATTTAATACTTTTGGAAGTACAGTAGACAAATTATGGCCAAGTTTGGTAAGCCAAACTTGACCTGTATTTGCACTTGGTTTGGTAGAAACAACATGTGAACTACAATTATTTGAAGAAGAAAATGAAGATTTGTTATATTCAGTGTGCAAACAAGGTAACAAGGTGGCCGGTATTTGAAGGTAGATTTGACTTGATTGATGAAGAAGATGGACAGAGCTGATATGAACCATTCTCAAGCATTCCTTGAAGCAAAATCCTCTTTGTAAACTTGTCCTTAACAACCAAATGACTATCATGAAATTTAGCAACAGATTTTGTGTCATTTGTGAGTTTAGATATGCTTAACAGATTCTTTGACAAAGAAGGAACATGTAAAACATGCTTGAGAAAAACAAAGTTAGTGGATGAATTAAGAGCAGGCAAAAGAACTGAACCAGCATTTGATATAAGTAATTTAGCACCATTACTTACTGTTACTATATGTTTATCTTTGTATTCTAATTTGTTGCTCCAGTATCCATTTACTAGGAAGGATCAACAACTGCTTCTGGAGAGGTGAAGAAATTAGTAGCCTGATGAAAGTTGGCATTTGAAGGAAATGAGGATGATTGGGACACAAATCCAGAATTATTGTAAGGTTTCTTATATTGCGGAGGAGGTTGATTTTGAGCAGTTCCTTGGTGGCGTTGATCAAACCAAAGATAACATTGCAATGCCATATGGCCTGGTTTAAAACAAACTTGACAGAACACTTTCTGGCTTCTTCCTCCACCATTGCAACTATCATGTCCACAACCTCTTTGATTACCTCTACTAAAACCTTGTTGCGAAGAATTGGTTTTGACAGATGAGTTCTTTTGATGCATTTGCAACATTAGTGTGTGTTGCCATATTCAATTGAGCAGTTCGTTGCTCATGTACCATCAAGAGATATTGTGCATCTTGTAAAGACATTAAGATTTGTTGAGAAAATATTAACACAACAATTTAATCAAACTCATGTCTAAGTCCATTAAGTATACTTTGAATCAGATCAGATTTAGTAATTACCTGACCAATTGACTTAAGATCTACACTTATATTCTTTACCTGAAGGACAAAGTTTGTCCCAGGTGAGGCACCATTTTTTAGAGAACTTAGTTGTTGCTTGAGTTGTAGAGCCCGTGTCATTGATGATTAAGCAATCAATCGTTCAAGAGTATGCCAGATTTCAAAAGAATTAACACACTCTATTATTTGACCTATAAGATTCTTGCCTATGGTCGAAAATAGCCGACACAATAGTAGCTAGTCTATTCTTTTTTCAAGCTTTGTTTCTTTAATATTCTAAGATTGAATTGCTTATGTGTCTTCAAATATCAGTTGATTCAAAGACTTTTTGATCTTGTAATAAGATAATCAAGACCAAGAGCTCAGATTGTAGATCTAGTTTGCATCTTCCTGTAAGTATAATGGGAACCGTTCAATTGAATAGGTAAGTTGAAATTCAAGGCTTTGAGCTATTACTGCAATGTTTGATGCATTTGTAAAGGAGCTTGAAGAATTGCTCTGCATATTTGACGAAGACATCTTTGATAGTTTAGAACCTGGATTACTCTGATACCAAGTGACGACTAAACAAAAATCGAAAATGAAAAGGAAAAATAGAGTATCATTTTGAGTAGAGGAAGAAGCTCTTTTTAATCTTAATTTTGCTCACAATACAAATATGTACAGGAACTCTATTTATGAGATTATTCGACGAGACACTACTTGACACCCATTAATCTGTTATAACAAATGATGCTTCTCTTCAGACACCCTTGAACCAACACTGACAGATTACTGAAAATAGAACAGAGAAGCAACAACTTCATTTGCAATAACAGAACACTTTCAGTTGCAGTTGCAACTCAACAGAATATTGCAGTACTTTCAGTTGTAGTTGCAGCTTGTGTCTGTTCTCTCACATTATAGATACAGTCCAAATGATAGCCATTATTAAGTTGGCATGTGTGCAAAAGTAGCTTCTAGCTAGTTTGTTTAGTCTGTTATAGGACACTTTGTCATGTATAGTGTGTTGTATATTGTATTGAAGTGAGATCAGAGAACTTCTTTCTTTGAGTCTAATAACAGAATTCATCTTCTTTGCATCTTCTTCCTCTTTGTTCTTACTTCTTTGATTTTTTTTTTTTTTTTTGCTCAATTCTTGTTTGATTGCCGTTCATAGTTGATAACTCGAAAAGAGATCACCAAAGAGAAAGGGCTTGCCATTAGATACATTCTAGAACTTGAAAAGCTAATCATCGATCAGTTCATCAACTCCTGTAGTTTTAGCTTTTTTTGGCTCATTTTTGCAACTGTTCATTAAATACTGTTTCTGGCTTTCTGGGTCTTTCCCTAAATTTTTTGTAACAAAATTTATTCTTTCAACAAATTAAACCCCAACCTAACTACTTATTACAAATACCTAATTTATAAGATATATATCATCCATGTAAAATGAGATAAACTTCACATGATAGATATTGCATATATATACATTGATTACTTCACACCCATATAGTGATTACCTGAAAGTGATGATGAGAAGTTAGTGTTTGCTACATATACTTACGCCATCTGTGATAATACATCCTCCGACAGCTTTCCGGTTATTTGAAACTCTGCAACTAACTATGATGTTCCAAAACACAAGCAGAAAGCCATTAATTGCCGATGCAGCATCATCAAGATTCCCATGCATATGTGCTTAATAGAAGGAGAAGTGCCATCACTCCATGTGAATCTTGATGATGCCGCACCTGCAAACAGTGGCTAATGGTGTCTTCAGATTATCTTCGTTTAGCATCGTCCCATGCAAAGAAATTTATTAGAAAACCTTAACCCTAACCATACTATATGAACTTGGTTAATTAATTAAAAGAAAAATAAGTAAAAGATAAATGTGCTAAACACATCTCCTTTATTAATCAATTGTATGTCTATTCAAGTCTCTCTCTTCATTTTGTTTTCCACTTATATTTTGAAAATTATTAGATACAATATTTTTTTAAAATATTTTTTAGACTAATTTTATGTGTATCTCGAGACTAATTATCATTTAACTTACTGATAAAACTGTAAAAACTTTGTCAATATAATCTTTTTCAAATTTAAAGGCTCAAAATCAAAACTTTAACTTAATCTCCAAATTCAAATTTACACCATTTACTCTTATATAAATTAGTTCATATGGTAACGATGACAGAAAGTTTTTCTTTTCATTTCTCTCTCTTATTTTGTTATACTCTTTTGTATCCATATATCTATAGTCATACATTACAAATCATGACTCCTAGTTTAGGGGGAAAAAGAGAAGGAAAAAGGAAAGAGCAGATCCATAAATCTGTTTGACTTTTGCTAAATGATAAAAGAAGAAAGGAGTCCTACAGTGAGCAAAGTAGGACAAGAGAACAAAAGAAGGGTATTTCATGATAGGGTGAAAAGTGCCTTATGCCCTCGATCAATCGAGGAAAATGAGTGAAAAGGAACAGGCATAGAAAGCAGTAGAAAGGTTTAATATCTACTCTGTCAACTATGGTATGTTGATATGAGAAAGTAGAGAGAAAGAAAAAGGGCAGTCATCAAATTGTGGATAATATATAAATTTAAAGATATTATCGTACAAGTGGTGATTTTATGATATGAAAGAAAATGATTACGCACCTTCAATCCAAGTTCATGAACAAGTCATCTCCATAACAACTAATCAAAATGCGAAGAATACGCAGGGTTGAACATATATATTTTTATTTGAAGTGAAAGAATAGATAGAGAAAGGAATAGAAGTTATGTGGATAACCTTCTATATATATATATATATAAGGTCAAATTAGTTGGCAGAAATTTTTCGATTTTTTTTATTAGAAACAACACGCCTTCATTTATTGGCTCGTGAAATGTTACGGTTGTAAGAATTTACTAATTTTTATAAGAATTAATTGATAAAATTGATTTTGTGTCTCTAAACCAGTTTGGGATAATTTTAATATCAAATAATAATTTTATATCTAATTCTATTATATTTTTACAATACTATTTATAATTTTAATATTTATATTATTTATGTTATATATGACACTATAATAAAAAAAATTAGGCTAAAAAATAACATAAGTGCTATAGTATACTATGACATAAAATTATAAACTGCATCATAGTTTCTGTAAATTTTATGAAACAATGTCATTTTATCATTGAGTGATAGATACCTCAAGGCATATAGTCACTTGAAATTTAAAAGTCATAAAAGAGAAAACAAATATATAGCTTTCTATAATAATATTCGCGGTTGAAAATTAATTAAAAAAGCTACAACTGACGAA
Organism: Tinospora cordifolia; assembly: GCA_030144865.1. Taxonomy (NCBI): domain Eukaryota; kingdom Viridiplantae; phylum Streptophyta; class Magnoliopsida; order Ranunculales; family Menispermaceae; genus Tinospora; species Tinospora cordifolia. The sequence continues at coordinate 12,832 of JAJIYU010005400.1, forward strand.
ATAATTTTTTAGAAAGGGTTACAAATAATAATGTCATGATCAACAGTGAATATTTCTTTGCTTAGTTAATCATAAAAACACTACATAGGTCTTTATATTTAATATAAAGGTTAGTCTGATTGTGGTTGTTTGATGCTACCAAGTAATTAATTAATTAATCTTCAACATTAATTCATTTAAAAAGCACGCTTTGTAAATCTTTTATACATAATATATATTTGTTGACCAATTAACATAACTTTTGACTGGCAATCAATAGCCAATTTAAGTTCCATTTCTTATATATAATTTTAACATAGGCGGTTGCTAGATTCCTTCTTTTCGAACTTCTTTTGGGCACTTGTTGTTGTTGTTGTTAACCTTTTCTAACAATATATATATATATATATATATATATATATAAAACTGTGATAATAATAATAATAATCAATCTCGCCCAAACATACCCTAGCTAGAGCTATGTATGTTGATCTTGATCATATCTATAGTCACAATCAACATTAGATAATGGGTATCATTGAAAATCTTTTAGACCCTTTAACTTCTCTTTCCTTCCACTTTCTCCGGCAGTACTATTGATTGGTGTCGTTTCAATATATATATATAGATGGTGTTTAGTTCAGTTTTGAAATGATTTGTTTTATTTGGGAGCACCCTTTAACCCTTCAAAGCTCGCAAAGGTTAATTGTAGGAAAATGGAAATATTTCATGTTTTTTGCAACAATTTTTTTGTTAAATATTTAATAAGCTCCCGCAAGCAGATATTTATCAGTGGGACTAACTTTTAATATTACTTTTCACTATGTGAATATTAAGGTTATATATTAAATTATTCACATATGGATAAGAAATTGACTGTGAAGTAGCATATTTTGATAGGTGTAATAAAGTGGTGAAGGAATGTGGAAACTTTTGAAAGGAAAAGACGTTTAATTTCACGTGAGAAAGATAAAGTTTCAAATTTTAGCTTATAAATTTGACTCGAATGTCCATTTGAGTTTCTTACCTACACACATAAAGTCAAACATGAGGCATGCGTACATACAGCTGTGGGAGCTTTAAATTTTGAAGATAAAGACGAATCAGACGGATGAGCTAGATTGTTTACAAAAACAGGGTCTATGATGTCTATATTTGATAAAATTTATATCTTGAGAAGATTTGTCCAAGTTTAATATGCAAAATCTGATAGTAGAACGATACAGGTGTGATGATCAAGATCGTTGGATTGATCGCGACGTCAAGTGCGAGATTAATTTCAACAATCAAAGCTGTTAGATTGCAAACAAATTAAACATCACACAATAGTGTACGACCAAAGCTGTTGGAGGAGTTCTCACTATTTTCATTGTCTTCTCTTTCTTCCTTTGTTTCTCATCCTACCATTCAAAATCATGATAAGATATCTGAGCTAGATTTGTCTCTTATACCTGTTGTTCCTATTAATATTCCAATAAGAAAGAAACTAAACTTACAAGACAACGTCTTGGAATGAATGACCTTGTTTATATATGTATATATATATATATATGTATATCAACTGCTACTTCTACCTTAGACAGACACTAAATATTTTTCTTTTACACCCAACACTTTCCTCATGTTACCTCACTTATATCCTCTCATTCACATTTAACCTTCCTAAGTTTTTAAAACAAGAATAATTATAAACAAGCAAGTGTTCAAGTAGATTGGATTGTTGCTAAGAACTAAAACTTGAGGATTTGGCATAAAATAATACATCAAAATTGACTTCTTTGCCTATTAGCATGAAGACAACTAGGGCTACATGGGTCTATGAAGTGCAATTTAAACCTAATGGCAGTGTGAACAAACTAGAGGTTCCACTTCTTGCAAAAGTATACAATCCAATTGAAAGAAAAAACTTGTGCAAGTTTTTTTACCTGTTGCAAAGTTGGTTACTATTAGAATCTTTCTAGTTGTTGTAGTAAAATCGTTGCCAATTAATTGAGTAGAAATTAACAATGCCTTTTTCCATGGATACTTAGATTAGAAGTGGTTATGTTTGCCTCCTCAAGATTATTCCAAGGTTAAACCTAGTGAACTATGTTTTCTTAGAAGATCTAGTTATGGCCTTGGGCAAACTTCGAAACAATTGAACTAGAAATTCACTTCTAGATTATGTGGTTTTGGTTTTATTTAATCACCTCATAAACAGTTTTTTTTTTTTTTTTTCAATATAAGTTCTATTGACATCTTCATAGTCCTCATAATATATGTTGATGCAATAAAGAATTACCTTCATACTCACATTACAACAAAGGATTTGACATATGCTAAACACTTTTTCGTAGGTGAGATTCCTATTGGCACAAGAAGGTGAGCAAAAATAGTTCCAAAAGGGAGCAGATAAAGAAGAAAATAGGTTAAGAAAAAAAGAAAGAAAGAAAGAAAGAAAAAGAAACATATCAGAGCAAAAGGTTCCTACCATGCATTCCATAATAATTTTGCATTTATACAATAGTTTAACCCTAATTCACTCCTCATATTGTAGAGGATTGTAACACTTGTCTTAATCTTAGTAAGTATCATCTTGACTACAGAAATTTGAGCTAGGATGGTTTTTGTTTAAGGCGCTTGAGCTAATTCATTGGTTGGCTTATCTGCTAATTGGGTCCACTTGCAGCTTGCATACCTTGGGCTGTTTCACTCATAGCCTTGTCTTGCTCGTTCTTTGTATTGTTAACCCCTTTTCTAGAAGAATCTTGCCCTTAAGATCAATCGTGGAAAATAGCTGGTGGATAGGGTTTGACGCTTCCCATGAGGTGTCAAATGAATTTAATGTTCCCACTCCACAAGATATTGTTTCTTAGTGCCATTATGAGTTATGAGTAGGGGTGACAATTTGTGATACAACATGATTACCTAATCCAAACACGAGAACATTTAACGGGTTTGGATTTAGTATAAATGAGTTGAAGTCAAAATAGATTAAATATGACTAAAACTCAAGTCATAAACACGTTAACCTATTAAACTCGAAAGTGACTTATTTAACACGATTATGGATAAAGTGGTGACCGTCTTTTGTGACTCAGTGTTTGTTTGCAGAGTTTGACAGTGTTCTTCAAGATGTAAAGTCGTAAGGAATATTCTAGTTTGGAGTGTATTAGTGTAAGATGTTGGACCTGTTGTGAAGTGGTGTTCTTTTCAAACAATAGTGGAATCCTTTGATCTGGGCAAAGCCCCATAGACGTAGGCTAGTGGTTGAACTGCATAAACAACTTCTATGTGTATTTTCCTTTACTGCACTACTTCTTTTATTCTTGCACAACACTATCTATATTATTTATTGTTTGATTAATGTGACTTTGGTAATTTTCAAAAAGAAATAAATAAGAGCAGAAGGTTTATGCCTTTCATTCCATAATAATTTTGAATTTATACAAGTTTAACCCTAATTCACTCCCCCATTTTGCAAAAGATTATGATAGTATCTAAATCTTAGTTAAAATTATTTCTAACTTTGGAGTTTTTGAACTAGAAAGGTTGCTATTTAAGGCTTTTTGGCCAATCAGTTGGTTGGCTCATTTGGTAATTGGGTCCACTTGCAAATTGCTTAGCTTGAGTTGTTCCACTGATAGCCTTGTCCTGTCCATTTTTTGTACACTTTCTTGGTTTTGAAATCACTCGTGTTGTTGAAAGGATTTATATAAAATCAACAAAAATATGATTGCTTAATGGAATCCCAAACACGCTAATAATCTTCTTCTTAGAGGGGATAAATTTTCACATGAAATGGGTTTTAAACTTCAAGACGTTGACAAATTTAAGAAGCTAGTTTGTACTTTCATTTACTTCGTCTTCGCAAGGTTCGATATTTATTACAGTGTGCAGCAATGAGTTCTGTTAGAAAACATGTTAAGTTGGCATGTTTGGTGCTTAAGACATTCTAAAAATAATATAGTATATTTCATGATCTCCGAAAAAGGAATATTGTAGCTATGAGTTTTTGAAAATCTAAATATTGCTACCATGGTAATATTTTCCCTTATAGAATATTTCATGATTTTAGAATAGTGCATTACAGCTGATATTGTTATTTGAGAGACAAAATACTACTGGTATGATTTTTAGAAATATGAATATTGCTGCTCCTAATTTTAGAATCTTACGTATTGTTGGAATTCTGCGTACTGTTATTAGAATATTTTGCCCTTAGTAAAAACTAAAATATTGTATGTTCCTTGTTTAGAACTTATGGAATGTTTTCAAAATCATACCTTAACAACGTTTTGCATTTGTCTTATAATTCTTTTTGAAAAGTCATTTTCAGTGAGGTATATTCAATAAAGAATCATTCATAATTTCAAAAACTATCTTTCTTAAAAAACCAATAGTCTTTCAAAAATATGCAATTGTATAGAATCAAAATCTTTGCGCAATTTTACAGAAATAAACAGGTTGTAATATCCCACATCGGTCTGACTCTAGGGGGATTCTTAGGCTAAATGTGTATTTGAGGGTATCTCATCGTGCCAAACACTTTTGGAAACTCAAGTTTGAGTCTTGCCAATAATAAAACCTTACATTCAGTTAGTGGTGGCTAAGGTGGGGATAATATCATCATAGTGGGCCAGGTTTGTTACAAATGGTATCAGAGCCGCTTTGTGTGTACCGGAGGTGTGAATCTCGAGGACGAGATTGCTCCCAAGGGGGGTGGATTGTGATATCCCATATCGGTCCGATTCCAGGGGGATTCCTGAGCTAAATGTGCACTTGATGGTGTCTCATTGTGCCGAACGCTTTTGGGAGACTCAGGTTCGAGTCTTGCCAAGAATAAAACCCTACACCCATTCAGTAATGGCTAAGGTAGGGACAATATCGGTACGTAGTGGGCCTAGGTTGTTACACATGTCAATCATGTTCTTCAAAAGAATTAAGTCTGATCGAATTCAGAGAAAAAGGAAAGCTATAGAAGGATTTTGTTGCTCTTGGAAAGAAACATATTTTTGAAAATCTGTTTATCAGTCGACTGTGCCCACAGTATCGCAATATAGTCAATCCCACAGTCTGCCTAGAAAAAGGCCTAGAATTTATGTCTGCTATAGAAAGTCTCTATACTAAAGCTTATAAATATAGAAGTATTCAACACCTGCATTGTTACTCAAAGCTGCAAAGAAATCAGTTTTTCTACTAGTATGAATCATTGGAGTGAGTCTTAAATCTATATTTTACTTTTCTGTCCTATTGAGTGATTGTGAGAAGAGAAGGAGTTGTACTATCTACAGATTGTTTCAACAAGACATTGGAGACTGTCTTTGGAGGCTAAAAGTGTGTTAGCAGAGTTTGACAACATTCTTTTAGATGATAGGTGGTCAAGCTAATTTTATTTGGAGTGTACTACTGTAGGTTGTTGTTCCTATTGGAAAGTGATGTACTTTGTAAATAATAGTGTAATTGTTTGATCAAGGCAAGACTCCGTAGATGTAGGCTTAAGAGCTGAATTGCGTAAACAATTCTTCTGGATCATTTCTCTTACTGCACTATTTATTTCATTGTTGCAGTTCATTATCCTCTCTATTTATTAACCGATAACTGTGACTCTAGTTATTTCAAGTATGTTTGTTCATGAACCTTGCCAAGGAAATGAGGATGTTGCTACTCATGTGCTTAAGCACCTTAAAGGCTAGCCTCATTCGCTTTCAACGTATTTCTAAGGAATTGCAACTTATATATATATATATATATATATATATATATATATATAGCAAAATCAATAGAAATTTTAAGATTCATGTTTTATTACATTTGCAAATTTAGAAGAAGCCATTTCTAGATGCAGAATTATGTAGTGTCTTAATTTTGACAACTGACATAGAAACATTCAAAACGTCCCAACACCGGGACACTAGTGCCCACTGCCCAAAAACTTGCTAGAGGAGGAGGACTAAAGCAGCAAAAATAAAGGGATGGAAGTGACAGTTGAACGACGCCGAGAACAAGACCCAAAATCAGCATTTGGGAAGATCGGACGGTGGAGGTGGCAACTTTTGATTTGGAAGCTGCCCGTCCAGGACGATCCACACCATCCTCAACCCCCAGCTCAGATGAACGTCCAAGTGGCAGTGCATAAACCAGACTCCTGTTACAAGTCATCATTTATAATTTATAAGCACTTTTATAACAATATTGTTTTGCAATATTGAAACCTTTCTTAAAAATTAATTATTTTGTTTTTATTTTTTAAAAAGATATTTTATTGGTAGTAAGGTTAAAAGAACCATTATTTTATTAACTTTTTTATTTTATATTTTTAGATTTTTTTTTAAAAATAATTTTAGTTATTTACGCTTTTGACTTTTAGCTTTTATTTTTAATTGTATATTTTTCTTAAATTTATTTTCTCATCGCCTACTCACCAGGGTTATCTGCAAGAAATCTAATGGCCACCCATCCAGAAGAAGGCACGCTCACAGTGTTCCTCTCAGCAGGATCCACAATATTGAAATTAGCTGGGTCCTTGTTAGGATCAAAGTTACCAGACCCTTGACCCACAATGTAGAAGTTGAAACCATGAAGATGAAGAGGATGGCTTTCAGCACCAAGAATACTAGTCCCCTGCATCACCAACTCAACACTGGTATTAAATGGCAGAACCACCACTTTTGTACCATTACTCACATGAGTATTATTAGGAGGATTTCCAGTATAGTTGAATGGATTGAGTGGGATGATAGGGAAATCAGTGGTATACACACCATTGATACTGTTACTAGCCTTACCACCAAAAAAGTAGGATTGCAAAAGTGCAATGGTTGGTTGTGTAAAAGACACATTATTCACAGAAGCGGCAAATTTAGAGCCATTAGGCCCTTGACATGTCTGGTTCTTGGGACAGGGGTTGGACCCAAGTCCTACAGTGAAAAAGAACCGTTTATCAACAGTTTGAGGCACTTTGATAGGAAACTGGGCATTGGCCAGGCTACGGATTCTTCCGCTGAAATTGGCTACAAACGCCGTATCGTTGATCGTTGGAAGCGTTGGTCGGAAAATGGTAAGCTTAGAAGAGGGAGTAGTAGAAGAAGAAGAATTGGGCAGGGGTTCATATTGAAGGATTCCGGCTGTGGTCGTATTGTCAATGGTGCCTTGGCCGGTGAAGTAAGGCCTGGCTTCCATGAAGAAAGTGGCATTTGGAAAGTAAGGTTTTGTTTTGAGAAGAACATTGGTGGTCTGTCCAGGAGAAATGAAAAGCTTGTCTGTGTCGAAAGGCTTAACGTAATTAGCATCCGTTTCCACGACGGTTAAAGTGTGGTTGGCAATGCTGAAGAAGAGCTCGTCATTGAGTGCAGCATTGATCAATCGGAGAAGATATGTCCTCCCTGGCTTCACCTTCAATTTGAACGTATCTACAAAAGTACCATCAAAATGGAAAACCAACTAATTAACACTAAAGCAAAGAAAATTGCTTTAATCAGAAGTTAATGAATGTTACCTTTATCAGAGCAGTTGTACAAGGGACCTGGGAGTCCATTAATGGTGTAAGCTTCGGAGACGTTAGGACCTGCTCCTGTCTTCAGTGACTGTGCTATGATTGCCTCAGGATCAGCTTTAAACCACTCACCTATATATGATATGGAGTTGAATTACACAAATACCAAATTTATATATAAAAAATATAAGGGAAGATGGCCTACAAATTTCAATTTGAATACCAAATTAATGATACAACATGTGATGCCGTGTGTGTATTTACACCATTCGAAAAAAATATGATGTACATGTTGAAATACATGCACATTTATCAAGTGATTATATGTGTATATTGTGGTGTTTGATGTTCAAAATGGGATTTATTTAGCATTGCTTTATACTAAATTTTATAAGATGAATTTGTTAAATATGATTATATGTATACCAAATATAATTGGGACTTCCTTGTGGGGTTTGGGAAATGGGTACGAGGCATTGCGCTTGGGATAGATGATAATGGGTCCATATACAGTTGCTCTTAGCCAGGATAAGTGGGCATGCCATAAGAGGGTGCCTCTCTGCCCTGTAACAGTGAAGTTGTAAACGTAGGACTGCCCAGTTTGTATGGGGCATTGAGTAATGTATGAAGGCCCATCTGCCCATCCACTTCTAAGTTGACGAACACCATGCCTGCCCTCACATTCATCATACAAAAAAAAAAAAAAAAAGTATTAACACAAATTGCACATCTTGCTTTGGAGGTATCTACAAAAAAATATTTCAGAAAAAAAATAAAAGAAAATTAGAAGTAAGTTCATATATACCAGTGTATTGTGATATTGTTTTGAACATGGTTAACCACCTTAACGACTATACGGTCGTCTTCCCTTGCAACAATTTGAGGTCCTGGGAACTTTCCATTGACGGTGACAATGCTCTTAATGTTGCACAACCTTGTTATATTTTTCATCTTGATCTGAAAATCAATTTAAACACAAAGCACATTTTCATTAACTCATTCATGGACATGCTTGTATTCACACACACACATATATAAATAACACAAATTCAGTATTAGGTAGTAGTGGTTTTACAGACATTGAACTTGTAGTGCCATGTTTTGCCCTGGGGCATGGCATTTCCTAGCTCAGGCGTGAGACAGATAATGGTCAATACCAAGAGCAACGGTAGCAAAAAGGAAGCAAGTGACGAAGGAAGAAGAGAAGTAGCCATCTTTGTTTCTTCTTGTACTAATTTGATAAAAATGTTGAGAACTTGAGCTGTTGGGATGCAAAGATCTTGGGGCTCAGTATGGTTGCATTTATAGTGGTGATTGAACTTGTTTGGTTTTTATGTGGGTGAGAGAGCTATCATGAAGAAGGCAAAGACTTCATTAATTAATTAATTAATTAATGCTTAATTAAAAAATGAAGCTTATGAAGGGAGGTTGATTGGTGGGTGTAGTGTTGAGGAGAGGCCCATTTGTTGAAACCACCTCACGTCAATTTACGGATTTATGAAGCGAATTCCTACTACGAGGTATTTGTCTTGGGCTCCATATTTGTCTTGGTAGTTAAGGCATTATTTCGTAAGTCTCCTTGTACTTTACCATTTTTAAACAATGATTACTATGTCCCTTTTACACTGAATGTATTTTCACATGTCTTCCAACAAATCTTTGCCCACTTAAATTAAATATGATATTGTCTCCCTTTCCCACTTATGGTTCCATGGCTAAATAATTTTTCATTTAATTATTTGTAATCTAAAGTAATTTATTTTAAAAATATACTTATAGAGTGTGTTTGATGTGCAAGATAGGATATTATTATTTTTATAAAATAAGATAGAATGAAATTAGATTAGATAGAGAAAGAATATGATAGAATATATATGAGTTTAAATAACATAAAATAAAACAATACCTCAAGTTTAATTAAAATTATTTTATCAAATGATGGTGGACTGAATTGGTGGACACAAAATTAATGTTAATCTCATCCCTCGGGAGCTAAACATGAAAATAGAATAATTTTTAGTTCTATATTATTTAATCTTACATGCCAAACAACCTCATAAAGTATTAAAATAAAGAGAACTTCACCAT
>JAJIYU010005401.1:0-22375 GCA_030144865.1 Tinospora cordifolia
TCGTCGAAATCGCTCACCGAAGAAGACGTCGGGGTTGCTCGTCGGAGTGTTGAAGATGATCGTCAGAGTCTTAGAGATGATCGTCGGAGTTGGTTCGAGACATTTGACTTTGGGAAGTTCGAGAATGGAGTTATTAGATTTAGGTTAAAATTAAAAATAATTAATTAATTAAAAGCCCTCCTATTTTATTTAAATTTACAGAGAAGCCCTTCCAGCACCTAGGCGGAGGCCTAGGCGTTGAGGAGGCCTAGAAGCCTAGTCGACGCCTTGACAACACTGATTCGAATGACAATCTTGTTGCATTAAAATTAAAAGAAACAATCTTTATCTTATCAAAAAAAAAAAAAAAGAAACAATCTTTATTCCATGTTTATGGTTATTTGAATTTCTAGTTTAAAATTTAGACCAAATTTTTGTCAAACTTTGTTGTAAAGAGTTTTGAAAGTAGAAACATACATGCACATGAAGCTTCATCATATAAAAATCATTGAAAAATTCTGTTTTTTCGTTTTAATAAGGTTTAGTATATGTTTGAATAGATTAGAAAAACTAAAATCATAAAAACATGATTTTCTTAAACTTAATGAAAAATAAAACACAATAGCATGATCTAAAATAGAGGTAAATATAGAAATAAAAACAGTTGCTGAAATTTTTATTAAAAAAATAGACTTTTTATTAAGCATATGCTTGTAAATGAAAAATAGAGTGAAATTAGCGGAAAAATTATATTTATTTGATTATTAATAGAAAAATTATAAAAAAAATTAGAATTCTGAAAATTTAATCAAAAACAAGTGATATAATAATTTTTACAAAATTATTTGAATACAAAATAAAACTTTTAGATTTAAAATGATCTAATTGATAACATAATTCCAGTTACATGGAATTTCCGTTTTAGAAAAGCACTCAAAGATGACGAGATAGAAGATCTTGCGGTTCTGCTTCAGAGGTTTGACAGTTTGCAAATGAGCCCTCTAGATGACTCTTGGCGTTGGAATAAGGAGACTTTCGGAGCCTTTTCTACCAACTCTTGCTATATTGCCTTCTCAGTCGAGAACGTCATGCCAAGAAATGACAGTCTTGGCCCAATTTGGAGAGCGAAAATGTCTCTCAAGATTAAAATTCTTACTTGGTCAATTATGTTAGGTCGTCTAAATTGTAGTGTTCAATTCCAGAAGAAGGTCCCTAACTGTTGTTCATCTCCTTCCAGATGTTGTCTTTGCGGAGCTATCGAGGATGACATTCGCCACCTCTTTTGGGACTACAAAGTTTTGAAGACAGTATGGTTATCCTAGCAACAACATCTTTCTACAGTATCTAGATCTCTCGATGGTAATGGCAGTATCTCTTGTCCCCCACTCACGCCTGGGCTGTTGAAACCTTACTAATTCTTGACCCATTTTGCTATTTGGGCTATAGTTTGGGAGGCCAGAAAAAACTGTATTTTCTGGCAGTGTAACGTCAATATTCATAGGATTATAAATAAGTCCTTCTATCTGTTTGCAACCTCGGTTTCTTCTTCTAAGCTAAGTCTAGGGCACTCTTTTAGGAATTGGATGCTCAAGTGAGCTTCCATTTTGTACTCTATTTTGTAACCACCTTTTGCGTCTTGAACCGCTTTTCCACCCTTTTATAATATAATATTTATCGTTTCTTTCCAAAAAAAAAAAAGATCTAATTGATAAAATAGAGTGAAAATAGTAAAAAATCATATCTATTAGATTACTAATAGAAAATTTTCAGAAAAAATTAGAATTCTGAAAATTTAATTAAAAACAAGTGAAAAATAATTTTTACAAAATTATTTGAATAAAAACAATTTTTTAGATTAAAAATGACATAATTAGTAAAATATAGTGAAATAGTGAAAGAAATAGATTTATCAAAATAAGAAAAAATTTCAAAAAATTAGATTTCTGAAAATTTAGTTAAAAATAAATGAAATAATTAATTTCAAAAATTTACAAAATATATATATAGGTATGTATTGATATATATATACGTATATTTCAAATTATTAAGTCATAAAAGGGAAAAATATAAAAAAAATAATATTGAAATAAATTAAAAAAACATTTTCTGAAAAATTAGTGATTATAAATGATATTTAAAACCTGAGATTTAAATAAATTAAATAAATAATTTCATATAAGTCAAGATATAAATTTATTATGTAGTTAAGGTAGAAAAATATATAATAAATAAGATAAATAAACTAAGTTGAAAGAAAAATCAGAAAATAAAATATGTAAAAAGTAAAAATTAGAAATTAAGCTTGCTGGAAAATAAATTTAAATATAGAAAACATAAAATACTTTCTATTAAAAATATCAAGATACATAGAATATGGATCTTATGTATCATTAATGAAAATAAACCGGATAATCATGCAAAATATGCATGATATCATTAAATTAAATCTCAAAAGTCAGTTTATCAATAAATGGCCAAAATAATTCATCATGGTTTATGAATAAAAAAAGAATATTTTAGCTAAGTCCACAAACAAATAGGGACAACAGGGTCAATGCAATGAAATATTAGAATAGTAAACGCAAGGAAAATAACAACAATGCGGACTAAAAATGATGAGTGAAAAATAAATGATAAACGTAAAAAACGTATTTTAATGATTAAAGGTAAACTTACTAAAAATGTCTGTTGATCTAAATTAGGTCAATGTCTTCGATAGATCTAGAGCAGTGAGGGATGAGCAGCCCACAGCGGACAAGTTCACTGAAGGAGTAAGTGAAAATACAAAAAATCATTGCACCTCTAAGACCAACCAATCATAAAAAAAAATAGTGGTTAGATAACAACTGATAGAGCGGACCTTAACTTCAAGTAGGTCCTAAAGAATAGGAACAGGCATCCACAACCAGAGCAGACAGTAGGAGCCTCACAAAAGAGGCAAAATAACAATAAAGGCTATAGAGCACCTCAGAATCAAAATCAGGTGCAAAACCAGAATAGTCACAAGGAGCTACACCTCAATACCAGCAGAATTAGTCGGCACAGCCCAATCATGCTACAAAGGAGCAGATGGCGCAGGCAATGAGACAAGGGCTATGTTTTCATTGCAATCAAAGGAAGCAAGTGGCTAGAAATTGTCCCACAAGAACACCAGTCCTAGCCCCCCTGCAATAGCAACAAGAAGCACGAGGGAAGGCTGGTCGTCCTCCACAAAAGCAACAACGACAACAACAGCAAAATCAAGGGCAGAATCAGAATCAGGGTCTAGGACAAAACCTGGCTAGACTCTATGCAGTAGACACACAGGTTAACCGAACTCTTGTATTGGAAGGTACATTCCTTTTGTTTAATGTTGTTGTGACAATCCTGTTTGACTTAGGTGCTACTACATCTTTCATTGCTGAATATTTGGTGGATAGGTTACAACTTGTGACAAACCCATTGCCTGTGACATTGTATGTAGCCACACCTATGGGAACCACAACTCCATGAAACTATGTAAATGTGACCTTAGATTTGGAGAAAGTTGATTTCAACTAATCTTTGTGTGTTTCCATTTTATGGATATGATGTGATATTGGAGATGAAATGGTTAACCTAATACCAAGCACATATAGATTATCACAATCAAAGGGTGACTGACATTACGTTTTGGTGATACGTTCAAGATAAATGGGGATGTGCAAACACTACCATGAATCTTATGCTAGCTATGCTGCATTGCTTAAAACAGAGTGAGGACTTCAAACAGTTGTTGAAAGATGACACTGGGAAACAGAAAGAGATTTAGGAGATATCTGTAGTACGAGAGTATGCAGATGTATTCTCAGATGAACCACCTCGACTATCACCACACAGACAGGTAGAGTTCAAGATTAAGTTGCATCCAAGCACTGATCTCATAGTCATTCCTCCCTATAGAATGGCACCAGTAGAGTTGATCGAGCTGAAGACACAACTAGGTGAGCTCCATGAAAAAGGGTTCATTAAACCTAATGAATCGTTATGGCGAACTCCAGTACTATTTGTGAAAAAGAAGTACAGATCCATGAGGTTGTGTATCGACCACAAGAAGATAAATCAAGCGACAGTGAAGAACAAATATCTTTTGCCCATGATAGATAACATGTTCGATCAGTTGAGGGGAGCCACACATTTCTCCAAGATTGATTTAAGTTCAGGATACCATCAATTGAGAATCCGAGAGTCAAACTTGATAGGAACACTTCGAGTTCACAGTAATGTAATTTGGTTTGACCAATGCACCAGCAGCATTTATAGATCTGATAAACAAAGTCTTTAGACAATACCGGGATCAGTTTGTAGTAGTACTTGTGGATGACATCCTGATTTACTCCAAGTCGAAAGCAAAACACAGAGCACTTAAGGATTGTGTTGGACACATTTAGGATGAATGAATTATATGTTAAGTTCAACAAGTGTGAGTTCTGGATAAAGAAGGTAAAGTTTCTTGGCCATATTGTTTCAACTAAGGGAGTATCGGTAGAACTTGGTAAAGTAGAGGCAGTGCCAAACTAGAAGCAGCATAAAACCAATATGGAGATCATGAGTTTCTTAGATTCGACAGGATATTACCGCAGGTTTATCCAAGACTTCTCGAGATTAATTGGACCCATGACTAAGTTAACCAGAAAGGGAGTAAAATTCATTTGGGATGAAAAATGTAAACAATCATTCCAAGAATTTAATAAAAGGCTAACTTTAGCCCCATTTCAGTCACTCTTACACATGGTGTGGATATGTCCTATATATTGATGCTTCGAAAAATGGATTGGGTGCAATGCTGATGCAAGAAGGAAAGGGTCTTGAGTACGCCTTACGTCAGTTAAAGATCAATGAGCAGAACTATCCCACACATGACTAGGAGTTAGCGACAATCACGTTTGCACTGAAGATTTGGAGGTACTATCTCTATGGATAAACATTTGACCTATTCTCATATCACAAAAGCCTGAAGTACATTTATACCCAAAAGGAGTTGAATCTCCGACAACGAAAATAGATGAAATTCCTGAAAGATTATGACTTTCAGCTACCTACCATCCAAGAAAAGCTAATGCAATAGTCGATTACTTAGTAGGAAGTTCAATGAGAAGGATGAAAAAAGAGCAAATGTATCAGTTAATCAATGATTATAATTTGAATATAACTTCAGATGGGAAACAGGTGTGTTTATATGCTATAACTTGTCAGCCGAATCTCTTACATTAGATACAAGATGAACAGAAATAGAATAAATGGATAATCGACCTGATGAAAGGCATCAGGCAAGGCAAGTATACTAATTTCAGGATCAATGTCGAGGGCACACTGAGACTGGGGGATAGAGTTTGTGTGTAGGAGAGTGGGCAGAGTAGAAGGATCATACTGAATGAAGCTCATCAAACTAAGTATAGAATGCATCTAGGCAGCAATAAGATATATCAAAACCTCTAGAAGACATATTGGTGAAGAGGTATAAAAAGAGAGCTAAGTATGTCTCTTAATGTCTAACCTGTCAACAAGTAAAGGCAGAACACAAAAAGCCCACTCGACTACTACAACCACTCTCAATCTCGAAGTGGAAGTGGGATAATATCGTCATCTCGACTTCGTTAGCGTTCTACCCATGAACCAAAAGGGAGAAGCTCCTGCGTGGGTGATTATGGATCATCTCACAAAGGTGGCTCATTTCCTACCCATACGATCCACAGATCCAGTTGGAAAGCTTGGATAACTCTAAGTCAAAAAATAATAAGGCTACATAGTGTGCCTACGACTATAGATAAAGATTCCAAGTTTATATCTCAATTCTAGCACAGCCTGTAGAAAGAACTAAGAAATAGACTTACAATGAGTTAAGCTTTCCATCCTCAAATAGATGGGCAATCCAAGAGGGTTAGACAAATATTGGAAGCCATGTTGAGTGCTTGCGTCCTTGATTTCAAGGGCAATTGGAGCAAGTATACACACCTGGCAGAATTCACATATAACAACAGCTATCAAGCGATTATATAAATAGCTCCATATGAAGCTCCTTACGACAAACCCTACAAATTGCCATCATGTTGGGCTGACTTTGAAGACCATGTGCTACAGGATCAGATCTGGTGGAGGATATGAATAATCAAGTCAAGCAGATTCAAAAGAGGTTGGTCACGACATAGAGTAGACTAGAAAATTTATACAGACAAGAGGAGAAGACCTCTGGAATTTCAAACAGGTGATAATGATAGAGTGTTTATAAGGATTAGCCCTCAAAAGGGAATCAAGCGATTCATGTATAAGGAAAGCTATCACCGAGATTCATTATTCCATTTGAAATACTTAAAACGGATTGGAGAATGTGCCTACAAGCTAGACTTGCAGAACAAGATGTACACAGTCCACAATGTATTCCACATATTGATGTTGCGGATGTATGAAGCAAGTCTCTCTCACTGGGAGGAATTTGATATCTAGGATAATGCAACCTATGAGGAACCAACAATAAGAATATTAAATCGTAAGGTGTAAAGTCTCTGAACCAAGAACATCCTCTTAGTCAAGGTTCTTTAGAGACATCATGACCTAGAGCAGGCGACCTAAGAATTGGAGGGCGAGATGCCGAAGAAGTATCAAGACCTCTTCAACACAAACGCATGACTAGACAACATCATACATACAAATAAGTAACCACTTTAAATTTCGAAGACGAAATTCTTTTATTGGAGTAGATTGTAATACCGTAAAAATTTCTTAAATTTTTAAGAATAAGAACATGCAAGATTATTAATGAGTTCATTAAAGTGCAAAGCATATTAAATAGCCTAAGGGTAAAATGATAATTTAGCCAACTAGGGTGGAATGGCCAGTTCACATGAAAAATGAACTGTAAAGCGACACTAAAACGATGCATGATTTTAAGTACAGAAAGTTATTTGAACAAACTGGGAATAAAACAGTGATTTTGCCACTCAAGGGCAAAACAGCAATTTTGCTACCAGATGGCAAAACATTTTACTTAAAACCAGACGTCTATGCCATTATGAAAGCAATGTGAGAATAATTTATATAAAATAGAACAAAATAAAGTGTCTAAGAAATATTGTAAAAAATGACAGGGATTAAATTAATAAAATTTATGTAAATTAAAGAATATGTCCATATTAACATTTAGGAGATAGTACAAATTATGTATAAAATATTGGAAAATAAATATACAAACATTTCTGAATAATTACCTATAAATAACCACTTAAATGAGCACCTAAATGAGGAGAAAAGTCACTAAAATAAAATGATTTAAAATCAAGGGTTAAAATAAAAGTGTATATGTTTGAATAGATTAGAAAAATTAAAATCATGAAAACATGATTTTCTTAAACTTAATGAAAAATATTGGAGAGGACCAGATGGGGGAATTGGAAGGCATTCTAACAGCACTATATGGCTTACAGTTGGAAAGAGCCACCAATGCAGATAGCCCGCAATGGATGAGAAAACCAAATAAGATCTTCTCTGTTAAATCCTTCTTAGAGTCCTTAAATGAAGAAGACAACCAACAGCCTCATTTCCCAATAGATTTTATTTGGAAAACTAAAGCTCCTACAAAAGCCCGAATCCTAGCATGGCTCATATGTTTAAGGAAACTAAGCACAAATGATAATATCCAAAAACATTTTCCTAACTGTCACCTAAACCCTTCAATTTGTGTCATGTGCAAGAATAAGTCTGAGATAATGCAACATCTGTTTTGGGAGTGCAATGTGGTGAAGTAATTATGGGGATGGTGGAATCTGAAACACAAAAGTTTTGTACCTCCTCTAGCATACAATACTTTCCAAATATCGGATGCAGTCTCTACTTCAAAAACCGAACAATTCTGGATGACAATTTTGCTCGCCATTTGATATGCTATTTGGGAAGAAAGAAATGAAAGGATCTTTGAAGACAAAATAAAGCAGCTTAAACTCATATGGGAAAGATCTAATATGTTATTTGCCACTTGGATTTCAGCTTCTACACTAGGAAAAGGGTACAATTTTGGGGCGTGACTTTGTAATGGGGGTGAAATACTTAACTCCATGTAAGCTTTATTTCCAGATATCACATCTGGATGTACTCTTTATTTAGTAATATATAATATCTAGTTTCTTTTCAAAAAAAAAAACTTAATGAAAAATAAAACACCAAGAAAAATAGTAGCATGACCTAAAACATAGGTAAATATTGAAGAAAAACAGTTGCTGAAATTCTTATTTAAAAAAAAATAGACTTTTTATTAAGCATATACTTGTTAATGGAAAATAGAGTGAAAATAGTGAGAAAAAAAATATACTTACTAGATTATTAGTAGAAAAATTCTAGAAAAATCAGAATTCTAAAAATTTAATTAAAAACAAGTGATATAATAATTTTTACGAAATTATTTGAATACAAAATAAAATTTTTAGATTTAAAATGATCTAATTGATAAAATAAAGAAAAAGTAGTAAAAATCATATTTATTAGATTACTAATAGAAAAATTCCAGAAAAAATTAGAATTCTGAAAATTTAATTAAAAACAAGTGAAAAAATAATTTTTACAAAATTATTTGAATAAAAATAAAATTTTTAAAATTAAAAATGACGTAATTGGTAAAATATAGTGATGGTGAAAGAAATAGATTTATCAAGTTAAAAATAAGGAAAATTTCTAAAACTTAGATTTCTGAAAATTTACTTAAAAATAAATAAAACTAATTAATTTCAGAAATTTATAAAATATATATAGGTATGTATTGGTATAAATGTACATTTCAAATTATTAAGTGATAAAACGAAAAAACATAGAAAATAATATAAAAATTAATTAAAAAACATTTTCAGAAAAATCCATGACTTGAAATGATATTAAAAATCTGAAATTTAAATAAATTAAATAAATAATTTCATACAGGCTAAGATATAAATTTATTATATGCTTAATCTCACAAAATATGCATGATGTCATTAAATTAAATCTCAAAATTTAGTTTAATAATAAATGGCTAAAATATTTCACCATGATATGGTTCATAAATGAAAAATAATATTTTGGCTAAGTCTACAGACAAATAGGGACAGCATTGTGTAACACTCTAAATATAAGAAAACTAAACGTACCGAAAATAATGATTGTGCAAAATAAAAATAAAGAATGAAAATTAAATAATAAACATAAAAAATATATTTCACGATGAAAGATAAACTTAATAAAAATATTTGTTGATTTAAATTAGGTCAACATCTACAATAGATCCAGAGCGGTACAGGTCTCAAGGCAATGGAACATCTGAACAAGTAGAGATGACTACCGAGTTTTAAATTATTATTTCAATTTAAATTAATTATACATGGATGTATATAATTGAAGTAAGTGAATGATTTGGACGAATGCATGACATATGGCATAAAATATTCTTCCCTATCTTGTTACCTATATGAGATGAACGATTGATCATGATACTTCTATTTTTGGAAAGTTGTGAAAATGATTTTGAAGTCTTATGTTTTATGTTCATTTGATGATATGAAATTCACTAAGAAAAGTGTAATAAAGATTTTAACCACATACCAGGATATGATCAGCCATTAGGTGTTATCGTAGGTGTCAATAACCCAAACTCAACTTCGACTGTTTATTTGTTTCTTGTGATCGATACTACTATCACGACGGTGATAATGGTGATGGGAGTGAGAGTCACAGAAGACCTCACCACTCAATTAGGGTCCTTAATAGGTAATCGGCCTTTAGGTGTTACCTCTGAATGATATTCTAGACCATAAGGGGACACCGAGGTAAATACTTTCGGTCCTAACAACCACCTAAAACAACTTGATGTTTGAAACACCTAATGTTTGAAAATGTGTGACGTGTATTTGTTTAAATTGTTATAATGGTTTAAATATCCGATTCAATCCACTAGGCTCTTTAAGCTCACTACCCAACTTTTTCTGGTACATATTGACCAGAGGTTAGCGTTGGCTTGTTGGACTTTCCTAATAGTAGTTGTCCCATTAGTTCAATAGTTTTTTCATTAGGGCATGTTGGCCTAGTTCTTTTTCATTTAGTTTGAAACTGCTTTTATAGATTCAATTAGGCCATTAAGCCTCTTGTAATACCTTTTAATTTATGTTATTTTTGGGAAAAGTGAATTTGAGTCATTTATTTGAAAGTTTATTTGATTTATATTATTTAAAGGTTTCAAGATGTATTCTAAAGCACTGAGGATTTACGTTATTGGGAATGTTGGACCCTTGTGAAATGAACAAAAATAAAAAATAGTTTAGTCATGCCTCGTCTCTTAAGTGACCCTGATAAACTATTCGTTAGTGTCTCGCTATTATTTAATGATGAAATTAATAGAGCGGATTGGATTTAATCATGAACGAGGATAATATTGACATTGTACCCTCAAAGATGATCATCAAAAGGCGGGGTGTTACACTTAACAACCCTTTTCTCTCTCTCACCTGAAAGTCATATAAATCTCCCACTATTTAGATTCACCAACATAATAGTCTAAGGTTTCCACTCCATATTATAATCCATAAATGTGTTCCGACCAAAATTTGTATCAGGATACTTGCCTTAGGTGAGCACAAGTGCTTTCCGATGGTTAAAATAACACTGACATATACCGAAGGAAAAAGGCTTCTTTCCAACTCCTTTTCATACATCTCAACCTCAGATTTTCACAAATAGTGACCATTTAAGGTAACTTTTGATGAATACATGTATCACTTTGTCCTTGGCTACTTAATAAAAAGGAAAATGCAGATTTTATTTTTTTTATTCCATTTAGTTCACAATTAGAAGATGGAAAACAGAAAAGAAGTGCTATTTCCCCACTCCAACTCTCTATCTCATAAAAAATGAAATAGGATAAAATGAAACAGCTGCAACCATAGTAACAAAGACCAGAATCAAGGAAAATATTCTTTGGCCAATACTTAATTATTGAACGTCTGATTGGTAAAAGAGATCTACATCAAACCTCAACTTGCCAGTGAGTTTTTGACACCTTTGAAAAATTACAGCTGGATGTTATCACCTCATAACAAGTTTTGACTACACCTGCTAAATTTTGACTTCCAGCCACCTGCATGTGTACCCAATTTATTTGAGTCCAGTCTACCTACATATGAAAATCCTTATTATTTAGACAATTTGTTTGCACAAGTGGCCAGTTTAAGCCCTGAAACTGTGACTTTGTAGCCTGAAGCAGAATAATTATATAGCCAAGTAACATAAATATAACCAAGAAGTGTAAAATGACTAAATGAATTCAGGTTCTTCTCTCAGTTTTTATCATTAGGCTTCATAATGAAAATTGTTTCCAACGCAGACTTGGTGTAATACATTTGTTGATTTTAACTTTTTTCGAGGTACAAAAAAATCAAGCCATTTGTTATATTTTAGCTCAAAATGTCATTTTCCAACTTTGTGGGGTTAGTTGCAGGAACTGCCTTCCTCCATTCTGACTTTCTCGAGGGCCATGCTGACAAATGTATTATAAATATAGCTTCTTTTTTTCTTTTTGTGGGGCAGGTGGGGGGATGAAAACTTTATGTCACAAGAAAAGTACAATAAGATCCCATCCTTATCCACAAGGAGTGGTACTAAGGACCAGACTAAAAACTATTTGGCAATTGTATTATAAGTAGTTACACCATCACATCCATTCATGTTATTTTAGAGCTCTCTACTTCTATATCACCATTATCTTTGCACTTTTCTCTCATTTAGCCTCAAGTTGGCATTACTCCTACTATTTCAATGCCCTACAACCAATCCATTTCAATATATATTATTCTAACACTCAGTTTGTTAACGTCTGATAGAATGAATGTTCAAATAGTCTAGAATTTTTCAAATTTAATACTCCAGAGACTCTCCACTTGATCCACTCTGCTTTCGTGTACAGTTTACATCAGCTCCTATTTCTCCATGTTGATTAATTATTGAACTCAAATACCTAAAGTCTTACTCATGGGTATTTATTGGCTTTCAACATTCACAGTTTCTCCCTTTGCATTAACACTCCACAGTGGCAAATCTGCTGTATTTATTCTTAGTCCTGTTGATCCTGAAGCAACTAGATTTGAGTCTTTCTCTAAACATCTAATAAGCATTTACTCTTAAGTCAGTTTCATCAAGTAGCAGTATTTTGTTGCCTATCAAATGCCTACAATGAATAGAACTATATAAATATTTTGTACAATCAAATTTTTCTGTTCATGTTATTTTCAAATGTTTGTTAACAACTTGTTAAAGATGGTTTGCCTTTTTTTAAGAAAAGGGGGGAGGGGGGGAAGAAAGAATTACAAAGAGATGAAGCTCTTAATAATGAAACAAGATTTTTCTGTTCATTAATAATTTTTGTCATACATCTTGTTAAAGATGGCTTTTGTCTGGAAAAAAAGATTTAAAAAAAGTAATTGCCAAGAAGATGAAGCACTTAATTATAAATCAAGATAAGAGTACACACATGACACATGATATTGAGGCCAAATTGCCAAGATATCCTTAAAAATGAAAAAACTCAACCAATTGAGTCATTAGGGTATACATGTGGAAGCATAGAGAAATCAGATCTTTTTACCTGAGTTCCTTTAGCTCTATTCAATCGGATTTCTTCATTAAACTCAAGAGCACCCCAGCACCAAGACTCGATGCAACAAAAGCTAGAGAAACCTCGGTTGATACATGGTATCCTGTATTTAGAAGACAGGTTTTTGAATATTCTTTAAGAACAAATAAAACAAATAACTATGGAAGTAAAAGTAACAGCACAAACAAACATGAAGCCCGATTGGAGTATACCCACCCACAAAATCCAAGATCATCTTACACCCAATAAAACCAAGAACAATACCAATGGCTGGCTGAAAAAGAAGGTGTTAGTTTGAGTGGAAATCCCAAAATTCTTGCATCAACAAACCATGCAATAGAAAAATAAAAACAGAGCGAAAAACTATTCAACTGTTGCACTTGCCAATAAATAATATTAATGCACTTGACGACAAGGACCCCCAAATAGAAAGAAAAATAAATATAAGAAATATGGAGAAACAACTAAGATATCTTCAATCATCAGTATTCCCCCAGCAGCAATACCTTGCTTCATGGATTAAAGCAGCAGCAAATGAGAAATGACAACTGCGATGACTAGAAAAAAAAAGATGGGGGAAGGAATTCACACTGCACAATTAGAGAGAGAAAGAGGGAGAATTGGATGGAGTGAAAAGCAAATTGCAAGGTAGAAGAGATGGAAAAAAAAAAAGAAAAAAAAAAAAGGAAGCTACAGATTAATTGTCAGAGCCTTCTAATACATCATTTCGTGTCCTACATTGAGAAGTCAACCACTTTCCAAAATTTCCAAATTGAGACTTGCAAGAATGCAAGAGACTGGGGGATCAACAACCCAATTTTTCTCTTCCTCAAACCCCATACTCATTACCTAAGTAAAAGAAAGAGAGAAGAGAAGAGAAACCAAGAAAAGAAAAGGAAACCTTCTTGTCCCCTGTTGGAATCCTACAACTTTTCACTTTTAGTAACTTTGCATTTTATTAGAAAAAAAAAAGGGTCAAGAATTGTCAATTAGCAGCCTCCCAGCTAGAGGGAAAAAAAAAAAGAAAAAAAAGAGAAAAAAACAAAAACAAAAACAAAAGAATCATCTAACTCACAAGAATACAATGTGATTTACCGTAGAACTTTGATTTTTATTCTTTAATGGTGCATTAGTTTCTAGGTAAGAAGTGGTTGTTGCTTAATGAATTCAAATATGGGTAATTAATGAAGGTCAATTTACGTAAATGGTTCAGTGCGAGTGAGTGATGCTCTGTTGTTCAATAAAAAAAATTGAAGCACAGACTCAAAAAGTATTACATCATTAGGTCAGTATATTTTATCTTTAAACACTTGAGTTATAAAGAAAATATTGCTATAGTACTTAAGCACACTTCATAAAGAGAGTGCATCTTATAAACAGAATTTGACTAAGTGCAAGTACAACTGCAAATACCATGTAAATTTTGCACAGCAAGTCAACCTACCTGCAAGTACTCCAACTCTGACATACTTCCAGAAACAACCGTGTACAACGACCTTAGACCTGAATTGTTCATATTTTATCAATCAGCCAAGTATCTTCCTTAGAGGAATAGAAATAATCTTGAGTTGCATTTTAAGAGACTCCTCCAACTTTAAAAAGTGGTAAATAATAGCAGAACACAGCAAAGATTGGGATAACAAGGAATAGATTTGGACCTGAATGTCACAGAAGATTGAAAACTAAAGAAGCTACCTTTCGTTGGTCTCACAAATGTTACTACAACCAATAATTTATCATGGAATGTCGAAATCATAGCTACTAGATCATAGACAGAAGTAAAGAAGAACAGAGAAAACATAAATTCAAAAACATGTAATTAGAGTGCACAACATTTACAAGGTTATTTTTCATGTGCAAAGAGGAAATTATCAACAAACTTGGGTAAAACAAAAAAGGAAATATAAGAATTACCCAAGATGGCGAACATGTTAGAAGAGAAAACTATAAAAGGATCTCGTGTCACACCAAAAACTGCTGGTATTGAGTCAACCTAAAGAATCAAAGAATAGACTAGTCTTATTCAATTTGTATACGCACTGAAAAAGCCAAAAATAAATAAGTGTTTAAATAAAAAAGACCTACAGCAAATGCAATATCACTGAATTCTATCACTGCTACTGTAAGAAGTAATGGAGTGGCCTGACCAGAATTTAGAAGCCATTAGAAAGCAAATAAAATTGATAGATATAAGGAACGCAAATTTTTAGAATGAAAACATACAATACATAGCTTTGGATAGAGTGGGGGGTCGATTTGTCAAATTATCAGGACGTCAACATGGAGTTTATGAAATTAGAATGACAAAAATAGCCTAACTTTTGACTTACCTTCCATGCACCATCCTGAATGGTAATGAACCGATTGCCATCATAATCAGCTATAACACAAAAAGGAAAAAGAGGTAAAGTAAGTGTTTTTTCTAGTTTTGGATTAAAAAATCAGAAAGCGCAACAAACATCTGAAGTCATCAATAACTACAAATTGCTACAAGTCTACATAAAACTTTCAACCCTATAAATTGTATTGTGTATTTGTCTAAAATCAACAGCACATATTTTGCTATGATGAACGTGAAAATGAGTTTCAAAAGTTTAAGTACTTCTCTAATTAAAAATGAAGTATCGTGAGTGCTTCAAGTAAGAACAATATCTATGAGCAAAATACCATTTTAAAAAAACCGCACTGATGGCATTAGCAACATTATTCTTCTCACTGTTTAGTTCAAAAACATGATTTAAAAAATAAAAAAACAAAAAATAAAAAAACATTATTGGTCTTATGAACAAGGGTTGTAACAAGCAGATCCAGTAAGGTCTTAGTCCTTGAAGACAGCTGTGGGGTAAGAAATTGTCAAAAATTTTCTTCAAGAAGACTGTGGAAGCATACTGTTGATGCCAGACGTACTCCCGCATGTTTAGCCAAAAGCGGGAAATGATACTTTCTGTTACTGGGGGGAAAATTGGTTAAGAGATCACTCTCTGACAAGGATTTAGTCAAATTTATACAGTTATCTACCTTCATAACCACCCTGTCTCATATATAGGCAACCATCATGGCTCTCCCGCCATTATAGATTGGAACCTCCACTTGCCTCATGCCCTAAGAAAGGGAGCAAGAGGAGGGCCTCAACCTTTTGCCTAGACTGGAGAATTTTCACTTTTCACTTAATGGTGATACCTTTCACGAGCTTCTTGAATCCGATAGAAACTATTGTTGTAAATCTTTTAGACATGCTTTACACTTCACTCCTAACATCCCTTCACACTTCCAACTGCCAGCACATATTTGGAAAAACACATAATTTGTCTAAAACTAAAGTGTTTGGTTGATCATTGGCACAGAAGAAAATAAACACTTTGGACATAAGAGAAAAACATTTTCCTAATGTGTGCTTGTCTCCTCAATGTTGTATACTCTATTTCAACGCAGAGAAAGACTCCAAATGTCACTTTGTCCATTGTGAGTGGCAAGGAGAATTCGGGGCAGATGGGTCTGCTAAATGTTTTGGGAGGAGGGGCTGCTTACAAGGAATATATGTTTGACTATGGTATGAAAATTTGACAAACTTTGCCGAAATCCGCCAAATTATTTCAGTTTTTCCAGAGATCAAACCACAATCCAAATGTAAGAAAAAAAATCTGATGAAAAATTCAAAAAAAAAAAAAAAGTGAAGGAACATGCAAAAAATTCGACAACTTCGACCAATTGTGAAAAATAAAAATGTGACTTTAACCAAATAAAGCAAAAAGTCAATGAAAATATTGACATATGCATGGGGAAAGAGATTAAAGAAGAGCTTTGACTGAGTTTGGATCCAACTTTTCAAGTTGTAAAAATGAATGTCTAATTCATTATATTAATACTTTTATATATGAAGGGTGTCTACTAATATTTGTTTTCATCATTTCTAATAGCAATTGCCCATATTTTAGCTTATATAAAAAATTCTTTGAACTTTTTCCAGTTGGAAAATTTTATCAAAAATTCTCCAAAACTTTTTGAACTTCTCCAAATTAATTCAAAGGCTAAAGTTTAAGGCAAAGTAGAGGTTTCGAAACCTATTAGGAACACTGGTATAGAACTGTAAAGGATGTAGCCATTATTGCCTTTTTGCTACACTTTTGCAGATTTGGCTAGATAGGAACAATAGGCTTTTCAAACCATGTCCAATGAAAGGACAAACAATGGAATGACATCAAACTTGTGGCAAGTTCTTGGGTCCATGCAGCTCCATCAGTTGGAAGGTCTATATTTATCAGACTGGCTGATGGGTTTGGAGTTGCTTCCATCAAATTTAAGGAATAAATGTGTAGGTTTACGGAAAGAAATATGTTTCTTCTTTTTGTTTTCTGAACCCAATGATGATGGAGCCATTGATGTCCATAGTGATGCTAATCATGCCTGTATCTCCTTGATGGAATTTATACAATATTTTGTCTCTACTCAAAGAAAAAGTAAAAACAAAAAAATAAAAATAAAAAGTCGTTCTTTATTCAGAATCAAATGCTAAGTACCATCTAATATGAGCACTCTACAAACTACATGAGCTTATAATAGTAACAGCAATCCCATTAGGCAAAATAAAGCTTCAGCAATGTCAAATCATTCATTTGTTTCAGGAAAAATGCCAAGAAAATCTCAAAAAGAAAAAACAGTAACAATCAGAAAGTGGCGTCTGTTAGACATCTGGCATTCAAAATAAGGTACCCAAAAAGTACAATTAGAAGACTCGGAAAATGACAGAACGTCATTTCCCAAGTTTTAACTTTTTCTATAAGATAATTTCAAAAGAGGATTTTTTCAAAAACTACTCACCATAAAATATTTTTATTGTTTTCCTTTTCTTTACTATTAGAAAACTAAAAATTGCTTTTAGATTGTAAACCAAACACAACCTAGGCCCCTTCAAACGTCAAAATTAAGCATTGAAATGCCTTGTTCCATGGGAAGATAAAGATCATCACTTCAGTTTCAAACCTCTATGCAAACAGTAAACCTTCTCAAATCTTCATAGCCAATAACAAGAGAAATACGTGGGAATTAGTAAGCCATTCAGTTCCATGATCTCTATCGAAGACACAAATGAAATTTGATAGACAAAGAAGCCTATAAAAGAACAAGAAAGACATCCCATCCCATCATTCCAGAAACCCCACCAATCCCATCATCAAGCTAAAATTTATCATGGAAGGGATAAAAGGAATAGAAATTTACAGGTTACAGGGATAAACTTCTGGCAGGTCTTCACAATGAAGTTGTTGGACAGATCAGACTCTTCCTCATCTTCACCAAAAAGCTAAACAAAAATGAATAACAAGAATATTGAACACGTAATGAGAATTGAAACAAAGTTTATGGATGAGTATAAATTTATCTGGATTTCAGTTTCTATAATGCAAAGGGAGTTGAACTAAGCTACTTTAGTACTGTAGTTTGCTGATTAAAAAAGAAAATCCCTCAAAATTTTTGATATGATCACAGCACAATAAAGCCTTTCCCCAACTATACATGCTCCGTTTAAATTTTGATATGAAAATGAAATTAAAAACAATGGTCTCAATGGGCACTAAATAGATGAGGTAACACTGTTTCTACGCAAACATGTATCCTTAAATAAATAATTATTACCAAAATTAAACAGGTTTCAAGTTTGAAATAAATGAGTTAGCACAAGTCAATCTGACCCTATTCTTACCAGCGGACTGGCGGAAGCTAATTAGATTGTGTATTCAAGAAGGTTAATGTGGTTTTTTTTTTTTTTTTTGGCATATCTTCTTTTTCTTTTCTTTTTTTTTTTATTTTAAAACAAATGATAGACAAGCTATAAACTATCCATATAAACCAAGACCACAGCACCCTTATGGAGATCATGCTGTTTGCACATCAGTTATTTAAGTAGACAAATGGTACCTTATATGATGAAAAAATGAGTATCAATGCCAGGAGCAGGTTAACTGCCTCAAACCGCTGGAAGTAACAAAAGAATATATATTTCAGCAAATCAGCAGAAATCCCAGGATTTGCAAACATACTGTCTTAAAAAATAGAAATTTTGAAATAAGACAAAAACCTGAAGGGTGGCTGTCCCCAAAAGTATCATTGTTAAACGAAAGATAACTGCCCCAGCAATACCATAAGAAAGCACCCGACTCTACATTTTAATATAATTAGAACTTTATTAATATGGATTAACATTGGGTAAGCATCCTAACAAAAAAAAAAAAAAAAGAAAAGAAAAGAAAAACATATTAATGCATTTTGAAATAAACAACTAATCACAAGACCATGAAATCAAAGAGAATAATAAGCTGCTGAAACATAAGAAAAGGCAAAAATACAAGCAATACTGCACCTGATACATAAGTGGTACTTTGAAGTACTTGAAAATCAAAATAAAAACAAAGAGATTGTCCACTGACAAACTCTGTTCCAGCAGATACCTGAAAATATGACAGAACAGATTCTAATTAATTACCCTCCTGATCTTGATTCTTGAGAATTGTTCATAATAAGTATAAAGAAATAACAGCATATTGGAACCAGTGTGCTATAACAAACAAATCTTGGAAATTAACGCAAATCTTCTTTACCCATCATGCATTAGTAAATTACACAAATAACTTGTCCACAACATAAGGACCCATTTGATAATTTCAAGTTGCAAAGTTATCACTCCTGAAAACCTGTGTTGCTTAGCTACCAAATAATTCTGACAATATTTTGTGGCCAAAGGATGCTTCAAGCATGTGTCTCAAGGACAAGCCCCCAGGATGCGTGCATGTGTGAGTAATTAGTTCAACCCCACCTTATAATCAAACAATACAAAGTGCATAACCTTACACACTTTTTTCACTGCACCTAAATAGAGAATGGAGCACTTTAGGGATGATGGAATTCATGAATGTGTTAGCTCGTTCACTAAAAGTATGAGAAGGAGGGTCAATCTGGTCTTGTTATAAATATTTATAAGGCAAAATGAACAAAAAGCCCAAAAGACAGGTTATACAAATATTTCTCTTACCCTGCAAAAAACTCAGAGGCCTTACCAACTCCTTCCATAAAACCAATACCAATACCAAATGCCACTGCTGCACTCACCTGCAGAATGAAAAAATTCTATTAATTTCAATAATTAATAAAAAAAAAGGATACCAACTTGTGCAAAAACATCAGCTGTCAGGTACTTACACAAAAAGCAACTGTTCTAATAGAAGATGTATAAGACTGCTCTGGCCCATGAATATTTCCTTCTTCACTACCAACAGAAGGGATGGTGTGAGAAATGACATTGATTCTTTTAGAGCCATCAGAACGTTGAGATTCGCTCCTCTCTGTTTCTTCTGCAGATCCATTTCACCATCACATTATATACAAACAGACTTACAGGGAATCTCCAGGATTCTGAAATGATTTCGTAGATGGCTCTGACAAGTATGAAGTGACTAAATTAGAATGTGGAAATGTCTAAATAAATGCACGTGCCAGAAAAGACAAAACATGATAAGAAAACTTACAAAATTGCTTCACATCTAGCAGACTTAGTGCGCGAAACTTGATTTCTCACAAAGAGAAGTACTAATATTTCATTGTTTAGAATGGCCCAAAGCCAAAAGAACCATAGAATGAAGAATTTCCAACAACTTTCATTGCTTCAATAGTGTGTTATGTAAATCTCATGATTTTATAAAGACTTCATACAACTAAATGCCCAAAATAATAAAAGATTTATGCCAGAGGAATCTATGAGCTTAAGAATCTCCAAGTCAGGTGAGTAGAAATGAATCCCCACATATCTCTTGAAAGGTAAATCAATGTCAATCCAATCGATTTTAGTTGCACATGAATTTAAACCTGTCTTACATGCCCCTTTTCATTTGAGACTCCTTGAGAAAATGACTACATACCAATTGATAGGGAAATGAAATTATACAGGATTCCAATTAACTCTCTTAAGTCATGTCACTTAATTTGCCTACATGAATTGAATCACACCACACAAGATCTCCTATGAGTTGCACCACCGAAATGATGGTGGGAGCCCTTTCATTTGTGAATACACGTGCTTAAAGCTTCTTGCCTTTTTTTTTCTTTCTATTTCGGCAGCAAAAATTGCCTCTTTCCCTCCCAACAATGGAGCAAACCTCATTCACTAGCACCAGATACACAGGGTTTTTTGTTTTTTTTTTTTTGATAATTCGGCTGTCCTTTGTGCTAAATCACCTTCCACCTGCTATGTTACATGGCTTTGCATTGGAAGAAAATTTCCTTTCACCACATAATAAACAAGAAAGAAGGCTAACAGCCGTTCTTTCACGTGTTATCTGGAAGATACCACCATGTCAATCAGAACTTGAATCAAACCTTCTAATATACATACTCCAGTTAACTTATTCTGATAATCGAGAAATGCACAATAGCAAATCAACTTATAAGCAAAGCATTTCCCTTCTACCTTTCATAATCTTAAATATCCGTAAGAAATCCAAGCTACAGACATTTCTGCGAATAAATAAATAAAGAAATAAAAACTAGATATGAACATCACATTGGCCCAATAAGTAAATTTATAAAATAGCCTTCTCACCTGAGCAACTACAATCTTCTTCTTGATCAGTCCGCCGAGAACACGCAAACGGCGAAAACCGAACCCGACGATCCTTCCTCACTACAAAATTCCAGCAAAACCGACATTATTTAATGGATCGATCGAGATGCGGACAAGAATTTAAATTCAGATAACTGAATACAAATACAAATCATTCACCAGATGAAGAAGGTGTACTGTGGCGATTGAGAGACGTGAAAGGGATTGAAATCGGAGCGGGAGTATGAAATAGAGCAAGCGGTGAGTGAACCCTAGAAAACTCGGGAACGAGTTTCTGTGGCGTCCGAGCTCTATTGCAGTGAACGGTGGATGCTAACGTCGCCATGGCGCGACGATCAATTGAAACTCCCTATCGCGGTATGTCGAGTTTCTTATCTCGCTCTTTCCAAAAGGGCAAACCCAGCCATATCTCGATAGAGCCTGGATGTAGAGCCAACGAAATTTCAGACACGCTCGATGATCCCGTACTTCGAAACCAAGTGCTTTAACCGGCTCCTGTTACACGTGTGATATCTAAAGAAAATGAGTGAACCTTTTAGGGTTTTTTCCCCGAATGTCCTTTGGGTAACAGTCATGTACTTAGATATACAGTCCACATCAAATTTAAATAAAAAAAATAAAGCAAGCAGAGCATTGAGCCGCGGTTTATACCAAACGCTCAAGGCTCAGATGCTGAGATGGAGCTCTATTAAGCGTCACCTCAGCACACCCAAAAGATATATTAAGCCCCGTAAAAGATGTTCTTACAAAAAAATTAATTTAAAAATATTTAATTATATAAAGTTATATTTCATATACCCAATTTACTATGTGTCTGGTAGAAAAATAGTCAAATTTTAATATTTTTTTGTAAAATTAATGAATGAAAAGAAACTTGTAACACAAAAAATGTCTTTCCATTATTAATTAATATATTTAAAAAATGTCATAAATAGTAAAATTAATTATTTTTATTAATTAAAATATTTAACAAGTATCCTAAATAGTAAAGTTAATTATTTTTATTAATTAAAATATTTAAAAGTGTCATAAATAGTAAATTTAATTATTTTAATTATTTAAAATAATTTAAATAATTAATTTAATTTTATCTTTAATAATGATAGCAGTTTTCAACCACCATCATTAATTAAATATGGCTTTAAATGATATAAATAATATTTTGTAAC
>JAJIYU010005402.1:0-22438 GCA_030144865.1 Tinospora cordifolia
ATATATATATATATACGATTCCTGTGTACTCCTACTTTGATGCTACGTTAGTGGAGATTGTTAAAGCTTATTCCACCATTGTTCCTTTATATCTCGATATGATTGGATTTTATGAATAGAAAGTTGACTCGAAGGATAAGCATGGGAAAGATCCATTCAAGGTGTCAGTGGTTGATAATCTACCCATGCAAGTTGATTGTGATTGTGGAATCTTCATGTTTTATTTTGTTGAATGTTTTGCCACCAGAAAGAAAAGTTCACCTGCTTTTGATGTGGTGAGTTACAGGAAAAGGGTGGTTGTTAATTTGTACATTCATGGTAGATTGAAGCGAAATGAAGGCCCCAAAAGTGATGATGAAAGGTCAAGTCGATTCAATGTTGATTGTAGGATCCAATCATAGTAGGTCTTGAAGAAGTGAAGAATGGAAGAAGGCTCTCTTAACGTGCATCATAGTTTTTCATGGACAATGTGTTATACCAATTTTGATATTTTAGATTTGTATCATTTGAACACAATTATGGTTCATTTATAACACTCTGAACTATTTTTCATTTGAATTTGTTCATTTTATTTTGTCTTCTGGGACAGATTGCTTAATTTTTGAATCATCTATGAATAATGTTATTCATATGTGAACTATATTATACCGATTTTATTCAAAAACGATACAAGTGATCAATTCTGAAGCACTGATCTCAATTTTATACACACATTATTCTTAATTTAAACATATTTCATTCATTTTATATACATGCATTATCCACATGGTATACTTGTGTTATACTATTATTTACGCATTATTCACGCAATTGGACGATTAAATTTTATACAAGCATTATTCATATAATATACTTCGATTATACCATTATTCACGCATTATTCGTAAGGTATATTAACCAATCGAATAATATTTATACCTGCATTATTCGATCATGATACCTACATTATACCAGTATTCACGCATTATTCTTGGTTGGTTTGTTATACATGCATTATACTATTATTTGCTAGTTATTCATTTGTTATTAGTTGAATTATTTACACTTTATTCATATGTTATACTTACGTTATATATATATTTACGCATCATTCAGGCAATTGAACGATGTTCTCTTTATACACGTATTATTCACATGGTATAAATAGGTTATACTATTATTCACTCATTTTTCATAAGGTATATTAACCAAGCAAACAATTTTTATATGTGCATTATTCGATTGTTATCGCCAGATGTTTACACTCACATAATTCGATTTTTATCCCTATATTGTACCCCATTTCACAGGTTATATATACAATTATTCATGCATTATTCGATTATTATCGCTAAATTTTTATACGTGCATTATTCAATCTTTATCCCTACATTATACCATATTAACAGGTTATATATACCATTATTCACGTATTATTCGATCGATATCTTTAAATTTTTATACACTCTTTATTCTATCTTTATCCCTACATTATACCAAATTTCTCGAGTTATATATATCATTATTTACGCATTATTCGATCGTTATCACTAGAGTTTTATAAGCGCATTATTCAATCTTTATTCCTACATTATACTACATTTCATGGGTTATATATACCATCATTTACGTATTATTCGATCGTTATCGTTACATTTTTATACGCGTATTATTCAATATTTATCCCTACATTATACCACATTTCACAGATTATATGCACCATTATTCGCGCATTTGTCGATCAATATTACTACATTTTTATACGTACATTATTTGATCTTATGCCTACATTATACCACTATTCACGGGTTATACCATTATTCACGCATTATTCTATCATTATCTCTACATCTTTATACGCACATTATTCGATCGTTATGCCTTCATTATACTACCATTCACGAGTTATACTATTATTCACGCATTATTCCATTGTCATCCTAACATTTTTTATGTGCATTATTCGTAGTTATTTAAATTTATCGAGACATATTTATACCTGCATTATTTATTAGATATATATGGTATATATTATTATTCATGCATTATTTGAAAGTTATCATCCGTACAGTTTTACACTTGCATTATTAAATTATTCAGTATTAACGGATTATTCAATCATTATACCTACATTAGTAACATGTTATTCTCGCACTTTTATTGACGATCAAAATAATTACTATTGCCAATAATATGTCTTTATAAATTCTAAAATTAATTTTTAAAATCTTTATTTTTGTAGTTAAATATGTAAATACATATAAATTATTAACATTTTAAATAATAAATCAATATTAATAAAAATAATTTTTTTATGTTAATTGTAAAAATATTTTTAGGACGTTTACTATAAATGGTAATCTATTATTTATGTGCAACGTTTGAAAAAATGTTGTAATAAATGTCTTATATATATTAAAGTAAGATATGTAGTATAACATGCCATTATATATATCATAGTTAATGACATTTTGAACAAACGTCATTCCTTGATTGTTATTGTAACTCATTTTGACAAAGTATAAGAAGACATTTGAGAAATTGCTGTAATAAAAATTTTAAAAATAGTTTAAGATGTTTTGCGCAAATGTTGTCATTACATAATAAATTTTGAACGTTTATGAAACATCACAATACTATTATTAGACATCATTTAACACAAACGTCTTCTAAAAAATTATACATACTTAATGAGGACGTTTTATAATATAAAGCCTTAATAATATTATATGATGATGTTTCATAAAATACGTCATATTTGGATTATAGTTGTGGGATCATTGTTGGGGTATATGAACATTGTTGAGGTATACGATGACATGTGAATAAAACATTGTGGTAAAGCATGTAACAATCAGTTACGACGTTTTTATAAAGCTCGTAATAACATAAAATACAACGACGTTTGTAAAATGTTATAATATCGTTATAAGATATCGTTTAGAAAAGAAATATCGTCTATAAAATTTATATCTATTTAAAGAGAACATTTATAATAAAACGTTGTTAATATACTTATATTATGACGTTTCTCAAAAGACATCATATTGTAATTGTTGTTGTAGTCTTGTTTTGTTGTAGTGTAATATACCTTTATGCTTTCTTAAAACATACTTACATCAAAAATCAAAATAGAGATCATACTTACATCAGATGCCATTTAATATTCAATATAATATAAACCATTTTAAAAAATGAATTAGTTATTTTAAAATTTGTTATCTTGACATGGAATTAACTTATACGTTATATTGTACAAGACATACTTGCCTTGAAACAAGTGAGCTCACTCGTGCTGATGTTTGGGTGGTTGCACATGTTAAAAAAGATGGAGCATCGATTAATGATATAATTGTTGATACGTCGGTATGAAGCTTAAGTTATTATTGTTGTTTTTTCACTTCACATTCTTACTTACTGATAGGAAAATTATATATATATATATAGTAGAAAGAAACAACACAAAAGTTGTCACTTTACTTTTAACATAAAACAATGTCATATCGATATAGGATGATGCTATAGCGAACGTTTTTAGACTTGAACATCAAAGTTGTATTTGAGGGTTTGGCTTTAGAGCAGCTGTGTCTGTGTAAACTCAATTAGTTGGTAGAGTTAATTATTTTCATGAATAAAGAAGTAAAAGATCTTAGAGTTGAAGTGAAGATCTAAGAGTCATCATACTTGCATTGAATAAGAGTTAGGTAATTGTATAAATGGTTTATAAAGTAATTTTAATGAATTTTACCTTCAATTTAGTATGATTTTTTGTTGTAGGATAAAAAAAAGTGGGTGATGATGAGGTGAATGCTTTTACAAATAGATTGCATGTAAATATTTTAAAAGCATATTCTTTGTGTTTGTATTGTGAATAAATTTATTAAAATATTACGTTTTGATGTATGAATGGTTAAAAAATATTTTTCTTGTTTGATCTTGAATGTTAAAAAAAAAGACTTTGCCAATGTCGGGACCTCTTCCCTAGGCCAAGGGTGGCCCGACTGACACAGTGGCCCGACGAACTCACTCACCATATTGAGTTCACCCAACCACTGTTAAACCCTTTTCTAATTTCATACAACAAATGATATCAGAATGATTGGAACACTTAAAAGCGAAAGTAAGCAATATACGAAGAGAAAATATTTCATTATATATCTATCTTGTCCAGAATACATAGTTGACCATTTATACACAAACAAGGAGTGACCAACCTTTAAATCAAAAGACAAAAAGGGAATAGGAATCGTTAGGGAGCTAGGCGATCACCACGCCTTTCCCTTTATCAGCCACCGAAGAACTTGAAATAGTGGTAAAGTCGTGAGCCTAAAATCAATGTGGCTCAGTGAGTAGAAAGAACAACATGTCAACCATAACCAATACTCTAAAATAATGCATGTATACATGAGCAGCAAAAATAATGTAAAATTTGAATGTATGACATAATACAAAAGCAATTATAAATAATGCAACTATTATAAAAATATTTCAAATCCATGCTAGTTAAAAACATATCCAGGCTAGGGTTAACTCAACAAACCCAACCTATGGTCATCGCTCGAGCAGGTCTTGAATTAGACATGCTGGCTACTCGAGTGGGTTGTAAGCTAGATGTATTCCTCGAATACCCTAACCCCCACGATCGGTTCTCGAGTGTCATCACTCGAGCAGGTTGGAAGCTAGGCGCATCGATTATATGCCGTGACCCCGCACTCGGACCTTGAGTCTAATCTCAATCACAACAAGTACCCTGACCTTGACGCTCGGCCTTCGAGCCTATGGTCTCATTACACTGTACATCTACACATCTCAAAACCAATCAGATATATCTAAATCTCGTGAAACCATTTAAACCATGTCATTTCACACAAGTTTTATGCAAGGAATACAAGTCACAGAAAACACCTGAATCAAATTACTCACCTCGGGTCCCGCGCACCGATGTCCCGTTGACAACCAGCTCAGTCTTGTAGTGCTCACTCGAATCTGCATTAATTAAACTCAATCTTAGTTCTTTTCATACTGTGGCTTAATCTCTAATCTTGCTGTCCCTACTTGGTTTCGATCGACCGAAATGGTTTTGGTCAATGTTCGATCAATCGGTCAAACCTAGTCAACTCTAGTTAACATGGTCAACTTAGTCACTCTCGGTCAACCTATGTCCAAATTGGGTCACAATAGGTCAATTGAGTCAAAATTAGGTCATTTGGGTCAAAATTCCCAAATTTCAACACTTAGCCCAATTTTGAGCTATTTGCTCTCTTGCGCAGTGAATTTGCCGATTTTGCTGCGATCAATCCGTAAGTTGAATTTATGCGAAAATTTTCAAATTTCATCTAGACTGCCAAAACCTTCACCAAAATTTTAATTTCTGATTTTTAGACACCATTTACTAAGGTTTCTAAGTGCATTAACAGGGACTATGAAATCCCATATTCTTTGTGATAGACAGTAACTTAGTGAATTGGTTGACCTACTTTCCAAATTCAAAATAGCCTGAAATTTGGTACACATACTATTGATATGTCCAATGATCTCTCCACCAAATATTAGCTTAAATTGCCTACATTTAGTTAGTCAACCAGTCTCCTACTTTTCTGTTATGTAACAGATAGGCCTTATCATACATATTTTGTATGACTCAGAATCCAGAATATTGGTAATTCAACTCTCATCTCAAAATAATAAGCAATCATGGCTATAAGCATTTTGAAATCCACCCTACAACATGGCCTATCAACTGTTTAAGAATTTTTTTTAAGTACCAGAAATCAACATGTAAGTAGGTATTTTGTCATGAACATAAAATTGTGCACACAGAGGCTTAGGGGTTGGGGTTCATACCTTTGTGTAGCCTGTGGTATGAGGTTTAAAATTCCATAGATTTCAGTCCAAACGGACATCCCTAACCTCTTCAAATGATGATTCAAAAACACTTCTCAGAACTATTATCAATTGTTAAAACAGTTGTTCAAACAATCAACTTCATCAGTTTACAAAACATTGTTAGGATCTTAGATTCTAATTTCTATCACTTGGACATTGAAATACATGCAATAAGGAAGAAGAGAAGGGGTTTTACCTCAAGAATGGACTTGAAATGGCATAGGAATTGACACTCGAAATATCAGTCCCACACAGTTTTCTCTGTTTTCTAGGTTTCCAACAGTGTTAAGTAGCAATGTTCTTGGCCATTTAAGCTTCAATCAGTTCTAGGATTCGACCAACTGCTTGTAGGACATTGTAGAGAGTGGAAAGGGCTTTCCAAAAAGCCATAGATCACTCAAAACGAAGATCAAATGAAGGAGATACAAGCTCTGGAAGATAGGTGGAAAAATTTGAAAAATCTAGAATTTCTTGCTTAAGGGTGGTTTTTGTTGCATGTACGAGGTGTTTATATGCCAAATAAAGGTGCTATGTGGCCATCCACGTGGCCCTTGTGCTTCCATGCAAGGTGACTAGTTGGCACCTCACATTGGCCAGCTCAAGGGGTGGGATTTGATTGCAATACCATGAGTTCAAAACCATGAATTTCTATGGTTTCTCATTGGAAAATCGGCCAAAAAATGATGAAAATTCGGCCAAAAATGCTCAAAAATCATAAAAAAAAACTGAAAGAAGGGGGGGGGGGGGCAGGGGGGATTTTGGTGTGTGGGTGGGTGTCGTGACCCTTTCGCAGGTAACGTCACGACCAGCACAGAATTTCCAAACATGTTAGGACTCTGACATGTCTGAAAACCCTGTAAGCCTTCTGAACCAAATCACCCAATTTTTTTTCTAAAAATTTTGATAGAGTCTCCTCTAAAAATATAACATGTCACACATTTCAAAACACCTGATAATCACATGCAATACACAAAACCACATATTTTCTTTCATCCACATAACCATACATCCACAAAATTCATCATTTGTTCTAACAATACATTCAGAAGATAACACATTCATATTCATTTCCCAAAAGAGTAATCTAACTAATTTTTACACTTTTCACATACTATTAATTTCAGAAACCCAAAACTATTTCACATCATCTTTCCTTTTCCTTTCTTGTCAGAACCTGGAGAAAATGATTGAGAGTGGAGTGAGCAAACAACAAGCTCAGTGAATAATCCAACTTATGGTATTATACAACCATCATATGTATAAAAACATGCGATGCAAAAACAAATTTAAATCACTTGCAAAATGAAATAAACATAACGTACATGCTTAATGTAATGTATGAACATGCATTCGATTTCAATAACATGCACTCTTTTAAAACATGAGCCATCTCCCTCCTTCCAGATAACAGAGCGAATCTGCTCCTCCCTGCAGAGCAAATGAGGAGTGCACCGGACCTCTAGTTATCTAATTATCTACTCATTTCTATCTCATTCATCTCATGCCAGGAATGCACCAACCAAGATTACCACAACGGTCAATCATGTGAGTCTATTCTCAGAGCCTATGACCAATAGAAATGCTGCCATGTCAATAACCTACTTACGTACGTCATTGACATGTTACAATGCATCAAAATCATTTCGGGGAATTCAAATACGTATGAAATGCAATATGCATCATTCTATTTAATAAAAAGCAATAGTTTAGGTTAATACCAATGTCAGATATAATGTCTCAAGTAAAGATTACTCACAATTATTATCCAACCAGTTTTTAATATCCAATAACAGTTTAGTTCCATAGCACCAATCAAATCCTAAGTGTCGGATTCGAAAAAAATCAGATCTTCCTTTTTAGTTCATTCTTTTGCTTTCACGTTCGGTGAATTATCCCTTTTTTTTCGTTCTGTAAATGAGGCATAAAGAAAGAAATGAAATGGGATAAGCTAAATGAATCCACCGCCCCATATATGTATAATAACCAATAGGATTTCAAGCCTCTCACTTAACTATCCAATTCCCATCCTACCATATCATTTCATTCCTTCTCACCATAATACCAACTGTCCCACTTGATTTGTTATATATATATATATATATATATAATATCTTGCTTTTGAGTTTGTGGCCCAAATAGTTCCAACGTCCTTCATCAATCTATAAATAATGCTTTTTTTTTCAATTTCTCATACTAAAATAAAGGTATATATATATCTCCATGTAAGTATAAACACATATTTGTTTTATTAGTATTATTATTTTGTTCTAATCCATTTTACCCCATATAGAAGGCAAATAAAATCAAATATATATATATATATATACTAATATGATTATCTATTATACCTTATTATAATTTATTACATTATATAATTTTTTTTTACGTGATATTATTTATACATGTATGTACGTGTATCATACCTACTTATATACACATATGTCACATTCACGTGTTATAAAAATTCAGGTTATTACAATATCTCCAACTTAAGGAATTTCGTCCTTGAAATTAACAAGAAAAAGAACGTACCTCAAGTAGTGAAGAGATCTGGGAATTGCTCCCGCATCAAATCCTCGCGTTCCCACGTTTGCTCCTCATTATCATGGAATTTCCATTTGACTCTAACCAGAGGGATTTCTTTATTTCTTAATTTCTGTATTCTTTTACCAACTATTTGTATAGGTCTTTCTTCATAGCTGGTATCCTCCCCAACTTGTAACTGAGTCAAATCTAAAACATGTGTCGGATCCAGATAATATTTGCGCAACATGGATACATGAAACACATTATGAACACTGGCTAACTGAGGCGGTAAAGCAAGCCTGTAAGCTAATGGACCAACTCTCTCTAGAATCTCAAACGGTCCTATAAAACGTGGAACTAACTTTCCTTTCACTCCAAATCTTATCTAACCCTTCTGTGGTGAAACCTTTAACAAAACCTGATCACCAACTGCAAACTCCAATGGTTTATGCCGATTATCAAAATAGCTTT
Source organism: Tinospora cordifolia (assembly GCA_030144865.1). NCBI lineage: Eukaryota > Viridiplantae > Streptophyta > Magnoliopsida > Ranunculales > Menispermaceae > Tinospora > Tinospora cordifolia. The sequence continues at coordinate 8,863 of JAJIYU010005402.1, forward strand.
TCTGGCGATCTTGGGTTGCTTTAAGTTTCTGCCTAACCTGCTTAATCTTCTCTGTGTGATTGGCAATAACCTCAGGCCCTAGTAGTTGTGATTCTCCAACCTCATACCAACATGTCGAAGATCTACAAGGTCTACCATAAATAACCTCAAATGGTGTCATACCAATACTAGCCTGATAATTGTTATTATAAGCAAACTCACACAAATAAAGATACTCATTCCAGTTTCCACCAAATTCCAATATACAAGCCCTGAGCATGTCCTCAAGCATTTGTATAACTCGTTCAGACTGTCCGTTGGACTTAGGATGAAACGCATTACTGAGACAAATACGGGTCCTTAACCGAGTCTGCAATGACTGCCAAAACCTCGAAGTAAACCTCGGATCTCTATCTGACACAATAGACATGCAGTTTCACTATCTCTCGCATATACAACGTGCTCAGCTTGCCCACATAGTCCTTGATGTTCACTGGAAGAAAATGGGTAGATTTTGTCAACCTATCAACAATTACCCAGATGGCATCATATCTACCTGGAGTCCGTGGTAACCCAACAATAAAATCCATCGTGATATGCTCCCATTTCCATTCTGGAATTGATAATGGTTGCATCTGCCCTCCAGGCCTCTGATGTTCAGCCTTTACTTGCTGACACACTCCACATTTTTGTACATATTCAGCTATATCCTTTTTCATTCCATGCCACCACATTGTTCTTTTCATATCATGGTACATCTTGATTGCTCCTGGATGAATAGTGTACTGTGATCTGTGTGCATCCTAGAGTAACTGAGCCCTAAGCTCCCTGTGAACTGGCACCCATATCCTCCCTTGGAATGATAAGATACCATCAGAATCTCGATGCCAATCATTTCGATCAGGAGTATTAGCCCAAGAATCATACTTCCCAAAATTTGGATCATGTTGCTGCAATTCCTTAATCCTTTGACTTTGAGTATCTGTCAACCTCATATGCATTTGAGCACATATACCCAATGAAACATCAACAGCAAACGTACTCATGACTGTAGCCCGTTCTAACATTCGCCATTCATGAACCATTTGACAAGCCACAACTCCAACTTCAGTCCGCTTCCTGCTCAATGCATCAACAACAACATTGGCTTTTCCAGGGTGATACTCAAGATTAAAATCATAATCTTTAAGAAATTCTAACCATCTGCGTTGCCTCATATTCAACTCCTTTTGATCAAACAAGTACTTCAGACTTTTATGATCAAAGTATAAGGTGAACTTTTCACCATAGAGATAATTTCTCTAGATTTTCAGAGCAAACACCACTGCAGCTAATTCTAGATCATGTACTGGGTAATTTTTCTCATGCACCTTTAATTGCCTAGATGCATAAGCTATTACTCTACCCTCTTGCATCAAAACACACCCCAACCCTGAATGTGATGCATCAGTATAAATTACTAGTTCCTTCTCGGGCTCTGGAAGTACTAGTACAGGTGCAGTAGTCAGCTTCCTCTTCAAAGCAATAAAAACTTCTTCAAATTCATCAGTCCACAGAAAGGCCATAGTCTTCTGAGTTAGCCTAGTCAGTGGAGCAGTTATTTTAGAAAAACCCTCCACAAATTTCTTGTAATATCCAGCTAAACCTAGAAAACTTCGAATTTCAGTCACTGTGGTTGGTCTTGGCCAGTTGATAATAGCCTCAACCTTTGAAGAATCTACACAGACCCCCTCTGCACTTACCACGTGACCTAAAAACTTCACTTCATCTATCCAAAACTCACATTTATTGAACTTCGCATACAATCTGTGTTCTCTCAAGGTATGTAAAGTAGTCCTGAGATGTCATTCATGCTCTTCCCGAGTTTTGGAATAAATTAGAATATCATCAATGAAGATAATGATGAAGTGATCAAGATATGGTTTAAACACCCTTTGCATTAAATGCATAAACATAACAGGTGCATTGGTTAACCCAAATGGCATAACCTAAAATTCATAATGTCCATACCTTGTCTAAAAAACTGTCTTGGGAATATCATCTTCCCTAATCCTCAGCTGATGATATCCCGATCTCAAATCAATCTTTGAAAAGTATCTGGCTCCAATTAGCTGATCAAATAAATCATCAATTCGAGGAAGTGGATATTTGTTTTTTATACTTACCCTGTTCAACTGACGATAGTCTATACACAACTGTAGACTCCCTTCTTTTTTCTTCACAAACAACACTGGTGTTCCCCAGGGTGACATATTTGGGGTAATAAACCCTTTACTCAACAATTTTTCAATTTGTACCTTGTGCTCTTGTAATTCCTTTGGGGCCATATGATAAGGTGGAATAGAAATGGGTTTAGTTCCAGGCATCAACTCAATAATAAAATCAATCTCCCTTTTGGGAGGTATTCCAGGTAAGTCTTCAGGAAATACATCTAGTAATTCATTTACTATAGGAATTTCTGACAACTGAATCTCCCGTTCCTTTTCATCCGCTGTCTTTATACTAGCTAACCGTTGTGTTTCCTCATCAGTAACTAATCGACCTCGAGTGGGAGTTTTTGAGGTATCCATGCCTCTATACACAAAATAAGGTTGTCCTGGAATCTGAAAAACTACTCTCTTGGCAAAACAATCGAGATAAGCATGATAAGCTACGAGCCAATCCATACCTAGTTTGGCATCAAACTCCAAGAATTCTAGCACTCTTAAATCAACAAACATTTCATATCCCTCATATTTAACAACACATTTCTCACGTATCATATTAGGATAAATCCTTTCTCCGGCAGCTATACTCAATATCAAAGGTGTACTAGTTCTAACGGGAGGAAGTCCCAATCTATCTACCATGCTACCAGAAATAAATGATAATGTGGATCCAACATCAATTAAGACATACATCATAATATCACAAATGCTGATCATAAACTTCAATTAGATTCCTGTTGGCCTCGGGATCAGGTTCAGTCACTGCCTTAGCTTGCTCTCTTGGAGGCGCTGAAGTCATTTGGGATGGAGCCGTCAATCCCTTTTGTGGTGGTCGAAATGGACATTCCTTTCTTTTGTGCCCTTTTTTCTTACATTGGAAACAAGTAATAGATGGAAGAGGAGTGAAATACCTTGTTTGTGACTGTACCCTGGGCACTGACATTCCACTCTGTCCTCTGCCACCTTGTCGTCCTGATGGCACTGGCGATCCAACTGAGGAACTCTGACTTTGAGATCTCCCCATAAATTGTTGTCCCCTAAACCTGTTGTTGGAACTGATATCATTGGTGTGGCAGGTGTTCCAATCCTACTAGCTACTTCTCTCATACGAAATCTTTTATTTCCCTCAAAGTCGTTTTTGTTCCACCTGGATTTGTTTTTCCCCTGGAACGCTACATTTTGCCCAAATGATAATAATGAGGTACGTGATGCAATTTCCTGATTTGCAATCTCAACCCTCTCAAAGTCCAAAGCCTGATTAACGGCATCTGCATACGACTTTACCCCAGGTAGTGCCAATCCCTTACATATGATGTCATGGAACCCATCACGAAGCTGCCTTATTCGTAGATTATCGGTGGCTACTAGTTCTGGTGCGAAGAAAGACAGTCGAGTAAATTCATGTTCATCTCGAACTGTCATATTCCCCTGCTTCAAATGAAGAAATTGATCTTTTCGCTTATCTTTCTCAGCTGGTGGGAAAAAACACTCATAGAACATCTCCTTAAATTTCTCCCAAGAAACTTCACCTAAATGTCGTCTACCTGTAGACTTCCACCATCACTCTGCATCCTCGGTGAGTTTAAAGGTCGCTAATCTCACTTTGTCCTGATCTGCCACTTGCGTATCTTCAAATATAGTTTCTATCCTCATCAATCGATTTTCTGCAACTTCCAGCACCAATCCTCCTGTGAATGTTGCAGGTTCTCTCATTTTAAAAGCTTTCATTACCTTATTATACCTTTTCTTTTCTTTCTCATCCCTTCTGTCTACTGGTACTGGAGTTTCTGTTGCAACAGTAGGTACTACTTCATTAACCCCAACGCTACTGACACCAACTTTAGGAACTAGTGATGCATTAGGCCTCTACAACTCTTCTCTAATCTTAGCCATCATTTCTGTAAGTTGGGTGGTATTCTGCTGTTGCATCAGTGCCATCTCCTCCAACTTCTTAAATCGTTCCTCATGAGGATCCATAATTCCCTTGCCTTCTTTTATTTAATCTACTCATTCATAAAAGAAAAGAATTGCATTACATAACACCAACAATTTTATAATCCAGATCTAGCTACCCACACAAAATCTACATTCATGATACATATCCATTAACCATCATATGAAGAAATTAATCAAAATATACACAACTGAAACTTAACTAATACTTCATTTAACCATAGTTAATTTATACATCACAAAAATGACCCACCATTATTCTTCTTCAGTATTTTACCTTTCCTTCTTTATTTACACCCCAAAATACATTCATAACTTAAGTTATTATTACTGCCTTATGTACAACAAAAAGAGACTTTCTCCTTACTACAATTACTCTAATGACCGCCCATAGCTATTACAGACTAGTTTTTCTTGTTTTCCTTTTCCCATTGAGGGTTCTGCTGCCCTCTTCCTTTTCTTGTTAATATTTACACTAGATGTGCTACTACTATGTACTACAGCAACAACTATGGGAATTTCCGCTACTTCCCCAGCATTTTCAGACTGCTTTGGCTCTAGTGGATGCAAAACTTGATTCACTAGAGCTTCTAGGCGAATCAACCGCACTCACAGTTGTTCATGACTACGACAAATAGCATCCAGAATGGCATCAACCCACGCTGGAAGTCGCTCACTGGGTCCTGATCGGTTCGCCATTCTATAAACCTGATAGGTTCACAGTCAAACAAACCAACTCAGTACATAGTCAGCATATAACACGCACACACCCATCCGCAATAGCAATCAGTCAATCAAAACATGGTCCTTAACTAAGGTAACTCCCTAAGGCTGGTAAAACTAAGACTTTGATAACACAAGGCAATGACGGGGCTCGTCGTGACAATATTATCTCTACTTTCACACACTGGACAAACTCGGAAGGCATAGTGGGTTTTGCTCCACACAAAGACTTATTGCCGTCGCCTTGGTGAACACATCGTCTCAATGAAACACTCACCCCGCACTTATTAGCCTAGGGACACTCCAGTACACAGCCGATGTGGAACTCACACCTCTAGTACCTCCGGAGTGGCTCTAATAGAACTATTGTTGTTACAAATCATAGGCTTTGATACCACTATTGTTGCCACCCCTTCGCAGGTGATGTCACGACCGGCACAGAATTCTCAAACATGTCAGGACTCTGACATGTCTGAAAACCTTGTAAGCCTTCCGAACCAAATCACCCAATTTTTTTTTTTTAATTTTGACAGTCTCCTCTAAAAATATAACATGTCAGACATTTCAAAACACCTAATAATCACATGCAATACACAAAACCACATATTTTCTTTCATCCACATAACCATACATCTACAAAATTCATCATTTGTTCTAACAATACATTCAGAAGATAACACATTCATATTCATTTCCCAAAAGAGTAATCTATCTAATTTTTACACTTTTCACATACTATTAATTCCAGAAACCCCAAACTATTTCACATCATCTTTCCTTTTCCTTTCTTGTAAGAACCTGGAGAAAATGATTGAGAGTGGAGTGGGCAAACAACAAGCTCAGTGAATAATCCAACTTATGGTATTATACAACCATTATATGTATAAAAACATGCGATGCAAAAACAAATTTAAATCACTTGCAAAATGAAATAAACATAACATATATGCTTAATGTAATGTGTGAACATGCATTCGATTTCAATAACATGCACTCTTTTAAAACATGAGCCATCTCCCTCCTTCCAGATAACAGAGCGAATCTGCTCCTCACCGCGCAAATGAGGAGTGCACCAGACATCTAGTTATCTAATTATCTACTCATTTCTACCTCATTCATCTCATGCCAGGAATATACCAACCAAGATTACCACAACGGTCAATCCTGTGAGTCTGTTCCCAGAGACTATGACCAATAGAAATGCTGCCATGTCAATAACCTACTTAGGTACGTCATTGACATGTTACAATGCATCAAAATTATTTCGAGGAATTCAAATACGTATGAAATGCAATATACATCATTCTATTTAATAAAAAACAACAGTTTAGGTTAATACCAATGTCAGATATAATATTACAAGTAAAAATTACTCACAATTATTGACCAACCAGTTTCTAATATCCAATAACAGTCTAGTTCCACAGCACCAATCAAATCCTAAATGTCGGATTCAAAAAAAATTAGATCTTCCTTTTTAGTTTGTTTTTCTGCTTTCACGTTCTGTGAATTCTCCCTTTTTTTTAATTCTGTAAATGAGGCATAAAGAAAGGAAATGAAATGGGATAAGCTAAATGAATCCACCGCCCCATATATGTATAATAACCAATAGGATTTCAAGCCTCTCACTTAACTATCCAACTCCTATCCCACCATATCATTTCATTCCTTCTCACCATAATACCAACTGTCCCACTTGATTTGTTTTATATACATACATATATATATATATATAATATCTTGCTTTTGAGTTTGTGGCCCAAATAGTTCCAACGTCCTTCATCAATCTATAATAATCTTTTTTTTTTTCAATTTCTCATACTAACATAAAGGTATACATACATATATATATATATATATATATATATATATATATATCCATGTAAGTATAAACACATATTTGTTTTATTATTATTATTATTATTATTTTATTCTAATCCATTTTACCCCATATAAAAGGCAAATAAAATCAAATATATATATACTAATATGATTATCTATTATACCTTATTATAATTTATTACATTATATATATATATATATTTTTTTTTTTTTTTCACGTGATATCATTTATACATGTATGTACGTGTATAATACCTGCTTATATACACATATGTCATATTCACGTGTTATAAAAATTGGGGTTGTTACAGTGGGACTCGCGTAGGCCAATGGCCCGTTACGCGTGGAACGGGCCGAGGCCCGTTCTGTTAGCCCGATCAGCTCGAGCCCGTGAGCCCGAGCCGAATCTCCGCCCACATGGGCGTGAAGCTCGTGCGGCCGAATTTTCTTTTTTTCTAGTTTTTTTTCTTTTCGATTCCATTTTCCTTTTCTTTTGTATACACACACACACACACAGATATATATATATATATATATATCTGAATTTTACATTTTTTTCTAAAATTATAAAAATCCTTTGATCTATCATTTTTCATCAAAATATTCTAAATATACATCATTTCCAGCATTTGTCCAATTAATTTTTCAAAAATTGAATAATCCACCAAAAATCACATTTTTCTCCCAAAAATTTTATTAATTACTTTAAAATTCAATAATCAATTCTAAAAATCTTTTCTCTTCAGAAATTATATTTTTCTTATAATTTCATGTATTTTCTCATCAAAATTGTATTTTTTTCCTATTATTCTAGTTTTTAATAAATAATTTAAAATAAGAAAAATTGAGAAATTTCATTAAAATGTCAGAAAATACACGTATCGGACCTGATAATTTTTGTGTATCAAATCATGAGTTGTCACAGACATTCTTTTTAGAACTCTTTTGTTGCAAATATGAGTATGATGAACGAACGCTTAAAAAGTTGGTTTAATGGGTTGTCACATTGATGGATGAACAATTTGAAAAAAAAAAAGCCTTTTTCGTTGGGTGAATGAATGATTAAGAAAAAACAAACAGAATAGTTTGATGGATGAACAATTTGAGAATTTTTTTTCTAATGGAATCTTGTTTGTGGTTATAGGGAGTTTCAAAAAAAGTAAACAAGAAGACTTTCAATTAAACATTTTTCATTTGAATTATGAATTGGACAAATGGATATTGAATAAATGGTTTGATACTTTGTCGATGGGCAATTTGAGAATGTAATAGTACAAAAAAAATGTAAGTTTCCGTGTAGACAACAAGGAAGATGCAAGTGAATATACAGACAATAATGAGGCAAGAAGTGAATAAACTTTCGAAAATCAGAATACGCATTTGTTGTACATTTAGATTTATTAATTTATTTACCTTGTCATTTACAACAAAAATAACAGCTTCTTTTTCTTCTACTCTTTTCCCTTCCCATTCCCCCACACCCCACCCTCCACCCCCTCGCGGCCCTTTTTTTTTCTTTTTTGCAATTTTCTATTTAGGAAAGTTGTTTCAACACGATTTGAAGTTAAAGTAAAACAAAAAATGACTTTAAATCTAATTCTTGAGTAATAACAAGTGTTGGTAATGCATAAATATATAGATGTGTTATTATTATTAATTTACTTGTTTAAATTTTTAGACAAAGATTTCAAATATGGTGAGGGGTCAAAACGTGAGGACACATGATTTCAATCTGTTGTTCATTTGATAAATACATTCATGCATGTAATATGTTTTAATATGAAAAATTATATTTATTGTTTATTATGATATTACTTTTATATGATATGATAAGAGTTTTATGATTTCACTTTCATAACAGAATATTGATACAACACACTTCAATATGATAGAATCGGAGATATAGATGAAGAGGAAATAGAACCAAGGAATCCAATAGCTTTGGTGTATCACATAATTTTGGGACTTGATTGGTAGTAAGTTAAGCTTAAAAATGGTATCGACCTATTAGTGGCTTGCATATGTATTTTGAAAGATGCAATTGGTACCACTATAGCTTGGTCAATGAAGTGAATACGTTAAAACGAGTGAATTAAACTAATATATTGTTAAACAATTTCTTCTATATATGGTTTAAACATAAGATACCTAACTTTAATTTTCTTCTGATATAACCTTTTGACATAAAAGTTGTTTCATTTTATCACTGGCTTTGTTAAAGTTGACGACATTGACTTTATAAAATATATAAAATAGACCTTATGATATCAACATTGTAGTTTGTTAGCATTTATATTTCATATTATTTAATTTTGTATTTAAGTCTTATAATTACAATCAGTAATAAAATACACTATGATGTTCCAATGGGTAAACTCATTGTAAATTTATAATTAAATTTAGTAATTATAACTTGAAACAGATTTATTATTAAAATGGGTAAACTCATTTTAAACTTATAATTAAATTATATGTTAATATTCAATTTTACCACGAGCTTAGCCTACTTGTAAATAAATTGAATATCACAATAAGCATGCCCATTGTTAATTAATAATTTTATAACACCATAAATCCAATTTGATATGAGTTTTACTTGTTACGAGAGGAAAAAATACTTATGATGAGCTAGCCCGTTGTAAATTCATAATTCTACCATATTGCAAAACTCTTTTTCACTAAATGTTATGACCGTTATACTAAAAAAAAAAAAAAAAAAAAAAAAATCTCACCTTTTGCTTGCCTAAAATGTGGCCGCCGCTATGCCATAATGTAGAATGCGCAATGCTTGTATATATATATATATTTTGTAACGTTGAATCATATAAATAACTTGAAAGAGTAGTTACAAGCTCATTGTACATTTATTGGAAAAGCAAAAGAGATCTAACATTAGTGCACCAACCTTAGATCTCTTAGGTAATGCTAATAAATGAGATTTTTGTTTAAAATTTTTTTTTAGTTTTTTTTACAAAATTAATCTTAATAGTTGTTGTAAACGTTCAAATACAGGATTTTTTATTTTTATTTTCGTTTTTATTATTATTTTTTTTGGCGTGTTAAGGCCTATATGTTTAATTCAACAATGAACTATTTCCTAGTGATTTTTTTTATTAAACTTCCTTATGCATGTTTCAATAGGTGCTCTACCAACTATCCGTGTAGCCTTACCATGCACCATCAAAAGCTTAGTAAATTTTTGACTTCCAACCAAACTCTAAAATTATTTTAAGCTTTCGTTTAAAGCTTAAGGTGTTTGATTGTACTATCACCATCTGCTTATATTTTTACCAAATCAATGTGCATGTCACAATAAGTGCTCCCAAAATTATCTTTGAATAAATTAATCAAACCTCAAAAAAAAAAAAAGTTGCTAGAGACGAAGATGATAAAGAGAGAAAAACACATAGAGCGAGATGTAGGAGAATCGTTTGAGGATGTTAAATTGGTGTGAGTGTGGGTAGCGAGAGGAAGAAGGGAAAAAGGTAATGAAATAGTACAACATTTTATTTATCCCCAAATTTATCCCTAAATTAAAAGGTTTTTAATTGTGTAACAACTTTGCGATGTAATATTCTTAAAAACATTTCTACAATGTCGCATCTTAACAATACATGTAATGGTCCAAAATTTTGACACTCAATTAGTTTTGAATTACTTGTAATTCACCAAAGAATCAAAATTAGTTAATCAATACCAAACACTGTCAAAATAGGTCAAATTTACCAAACTAACATGCAGATCAAGAAAATTTAAAATATTAATTCGAGTTCAAAACAATTGAATTAGATGATGAGCTTTACGTTGAAATGCTCAAGATGCCGAGGAAATTAGAAAAAAAAGAAGGCAGAGTGATGCATTGTCTTAAAAAGAGGCATGGCAAGCGAGTTGCAGTGTGTTACTCTACCTAGAAACTGAATTTGAAAGACGTGACTGTGTGGACATGTTTGTTATCACCTTTGGGACCAATAATAAACATCCCATACACTAATGTGTAGAAGGGAATTAGAGCTCCACAACTATGCCAAGATTGCGTCTCACATCCATCCATGTTCTCATAATCATGGGTCAAAGTTAGCCATACCACCATGATGATAAACTACCATGAATAATAATTTTCACCAACCAACATTAAATGCTTCTCTATCTTCTCAAAGCAATATAACACACCTCTATGCGTGACTAAGCACCACTATGCACCTATGGAGAACCGCTACGGTTCTCTCCACTAATGTTACAACGGCTACACCCTTCGAATTTTTTATCAATGGGGAAAGGGTGAGTGAGAACACCATTTTGCTAAGTTTTCATTGTATTTCTATAAGTGTGAGATATGCGTGGAGTGTTTTAGAGCCTTGCGAGAGTGTCAAACCAGCTATCTAATAACCCATTTTAAGTATCTCAAACCTCTTGTGATTCTTTTTACATAGTTGAAAGAGGTACACTTTTACACAAGCCAAAACCATGATACTTGTGTGTTTTCTCACCTAATTTGGGTGAAATCTGTGAAAAAGCTAGACCATAGGGCATACGACCTTAAACATCAATAGAAAGCAGCCACTGTCTCAATTATAATGCCCTTAAAATGACTCAAATCCATTAAGTATAGATTGAAAACCAACCTCTCAAAGATAAGTGGTTGCTCACCTAAAAAAATTGAGATTTGAGACAATATAACCAACCATTTTTGAACCTGGTCTTGACCATATTAGACCTTGGACCTCACGTTATTAGAATATACTCAAAATGACCTCGAACAACCATAAGAATAGTGGAAAGTGATGGTTTGAAGAAGGGGAACCAAACATAAAAGATTTAGTCATTTACATGAGAACATAGTTGTTGTCTTGTGTAGCCCAAGAGATTTCCAAGAGATGGAAATGTGTCATTTTAACCATGAAACTTAGGACATTATGTACCCAAACCCTTGTAGCATTATAAGGTTTGGAGAAATGAATAAAACGAGGACAAGTACATGCAAAACTAATACCTAGATGGCTTGAGCTAAGCCCATAAAACATTACTTTGTGCACATAGAGCAACATGCTACATCGATTGTGCATGCTACATTGTGATGCAATATGCTATACTAAGATCTTCCAAAGATAATGTAGGCTTGTATTTCAATTTTAGACATAAGCAATTTGGCTGACGCTCATGAATCCAAAAGCTTGATTCTAGATAGTAGATTGAACTATACACATTCGTTAGGCCTTAAGTCTAAGTACGCAAATTGATTTGATGAATATATACTTAAAACTGATACCTCTATACATGAAACTTGATACCTCTATACATGAAACTAGACACGTGCCAATCATCGTGTAAAGATCATCACAAACTTGTTGTTTTTAGAGGAACTTGCAGAGGTAGAATAATTTCCTCTGAAACCCTGTCATCTTCTTCTGAGATAACACATAGCAATGGTGAGGCTTTTTGCCTCCCACTATTTCTCCTAGAATTTTCGCTCATCTCTATCTAGACGTTTGAGGCTGATTGTTGAAACTGCACCGCTCGATTGATTCTTTAGGAATGCAGCATCAGCTGGGGAGAGCAACTCAGATGTCTTGTTTCACTATCCCTATTCATCATCTCCTTTTAAGGAACTTTTTGCACTGCACATTGAAACTGTAGCACCTTCTTATTTGTCCTAGAATAGACCCAGATCGTGCTATTCTTGGTCTACTTTCTCCCCTCAAAACCTTGTCTTTCAACGCACCCCAACTCAGTAAGTTGGGAGAACTTTACATGAAAGAGATAGTAAGACTTCATGGTGTGCCCAAGACAATAGTATTTGACAGAGACACTCGATTTGCTTCATAGTTCTGGTAGAGTGTACAAAAAGAGTTGGGCACCAAACTCACCATGAGTATTGCTTTTCACCCTCAGACCGATGGATAATCTGAGAGAGTTATACAGACGTTAGAAGACATGTTGAGGTCTTGTGTTATGGAATTTAAGGGAAATTGGAGTAAGTACTTACACCTTGTGAAATTTTCCTTTAACAATATTTATTAGGCTAGTATAAAGATGACCCCATATAAAGCTCTTTATGGGAGTCCTTGTAGATTATCAACCTATTGGGCTAAACTTGAGGATCATGTACTTACTGGGCCAGACTTGGTGGAAGAGATGAATAACCAAGTCAAACTGATACAAAAGAGATTGGCCGCATCACAGAGTCAGCAAAAGAGTGATGCAGACAGGAGGAGGAGACCCTTCGAGTTTCAAATAGGAGACAAGGTATTCTTGATGATAAGTCCTCAAAAAGGGATTAAGTGGTTCAGATATAAGGGGAAACTATCACCCAGATTCGTCGGTCCATTTGAGATACTTAGAAGAATTGGAGAATGTACTTACGAGTTAGACCTACCACACCAAATGACCTCAGTACACAATGTGCTCCATGTATCGATGCTAAAAAAGTATGAACCTAATCCTTCGCACAGAATCCACTGTGTAATACCCCAGAATTTTGCCAAATAATCAAATAAATTAATTTCAAAATTCTTTTGAGTGCAAATTGTGAGATAACACATGAAAAAAAAATTAATTAGAGTTATAGTGAAAATTAAACAAATAAAACCTTAATTTGATAATTAAATAAAAAATTAAGGTTTAGGAAATTAAATAAATAAATAAAAAATAAAGTATAAATACACATATAGGTTAATATGGGTATGAAAAAGGTGTGTGTTTGCACAAATACACGTGAATACTACATATTAGGGGAATATGTATATAGAAAAATGTATATAGTTGAATAAAATGTAATTATTAAAAATAAATCAAACATTATGTGAATATTAATGTATAATCACATAATTTATTATCTGAAAATGAAATATGAAATAAATAAAATACATGAAAAT
>JAJIYU010005403.1:0-22369 GCA_030144865.1 Tinospora cordifolia
AAAAAAAAAAGAGCTACTCAGTAGAAACCATAATTTGAAAAAACTAACATTGAAAAAAAAAAAAAAAAACAATAAGGACTCCCAATACCTGTGGAAGAGGAAGCACTGCAAGAATGTCAATCAGAAAGTAAGAGAGCAAGTATCGTTGTGCGATCACCACGGTGTCTTCTTCCAAAACACCAGTTCCAAATCCACAAGAAGGATAAACAATACCAGTGCGAAATTGAAAAAAAATATAAAGCACATAAATAATATCTGCAAGGGAACGGATGACACAAAGTGTTAACTTCAATTCTTCATCCAATGCCAAACAATTCTTCTCGCCATCTATTACCGGGATGTACAAGAATAAAGCATCAATGATCACTGCAATGGCACATGAAAGTAAAAATATTCTATTCCAAATTCTAATAAACTTCCCCTGTGGATTATAAACTTTCATCCCAAATTCCAGGCCTATCAAATGAGAGTTCACTAACTTTCTAATGCTTTCCATAGGCCCAATCAAGCGTGTGAAGTTTCTATTATCCCTTTCAGAATTCCAACCATGAAAGCTGGATGTCCTAGAAAAGATAAAACAAATCAAATTTGTGTAAGCCCAACATGGATGATATTTAGTTAAGGCAATGTAGCACTAATACCATCGAATTAGGGATGAATATCCATAAATTACAAAATTTGGGGAGTTTGCAAACGTCAATGAGTTAGCCAGGGCAACGTCCAAGTTTAACCATATCAAGCTAGAGTGTTAGTAGCAGGTTAGCATACATTGTTGGGCATCTACCCAACACAACTTATCTTTTGGATTCAATGATGATCTAACACAGTACCAAAGCTCAAATTTGTGAGAAATATTGAGTTCAAGACTCTCTAAGATTTTCATTTTCTCCCAACTCTCTTGTCTGTGTCAAATTTACACATTCTTCAACAGACACAGAAAGCACGATAGAGATTCATGAGATTCATAAAATTGCAACAGGAACTCAACCATTAAAGAAAAATATATATGTATATAAATATAAATAAAAAATAAAAATAAAATCTGTGGTACCCATTAACAAAGGAATGCACAAATGCCAAATGCATATCCTAACCAATATGCTAAGAAACTCTTAAAGTGCAAAATGAACAAAAAAAAGACAAAAATTTCTAAGCCCTTTAATAAATATATAATATTTTTCTTTAAGTAAATCTATGACAGAGCATAAATAAATAAATAAATAAAAAGAGGAGGGAAATGGGGGAGTAGAATGAAATACCCAGTGGCTACAGAAGGAATGTTAATGGAGTGTGCATATGCGTGCGATTTAGCAACTGGGTCTTCATCAATACTGACCCCCCTGTCTGATGCTTCAGACATAATTCTTCTACGATAAAACAAGCAATTTCTTCACACCACCAACTGAATCTGGAAGATGACTCAATACAGAACAAACAAGTAACAGTGACGCTAGAAAAGAAGAAGAAGAAGAAGAAGCTTGTTGAAACAAGGCCGGAGAGTAGCAGAGGAGGAACATTGCTTTATACAAATCTTCTATCGCAAAAACACACCGTGGACTTCGTCGGCGGTCAAGTTTTTGGTAGCTCACACGGTTTGATTGAGTTGCAGAATTGCTTGAAAATTATAATCATTGTAAAGTCCACGTCCTTTTCATTGACTTCAAACCTTTACAAGGGAGACAACTGGTCTTTGGGCAGACTTTGAGTTACCAAATGTCACGTGATATATTCTAGTGGATATAGCAAATCAGCAATAATTATTTCAGACTAAAATAAAGCTTTTAATTTAATATACTGTTTTAATATAATTTCTTAAATTTTTATTATTTAAATATATTTGTAATAATAAAACAAAAGTTTAGTTTTCCTATTATCTTTTATAATTTTTCTTTTTTTAAAGCAAAATTAATAATAATAATAATAATAATAAATTACAGCAAAATTAATAAAAATATTTCTAAAAATGAAAAACAAACATGTCACATATGAATGTTAAATATATATTAAAAAAAGAATTATTTTAATAATTTATGAGCCTTCCTTTTTAAGTTATTGCTTTTATGTTTTTTTACCTAAAAACAGAACCAAATGTAAAAGAGGTTGAAATTGCATCGATGTGGCAAATAGCTACTCAAAAACAAAACAAACCTAAACTAATAATAATAATAACCTAAACAAAAATTACAAAATTTTTACTATAAAAATATAAATTAAATTATGAGAAAAAATAAAGATTTTCTTTTTTATTTTTTTGCTATAAAGATTTTTTTTGAAAAATAGAATTAGAGTTGCTTGAAAAATTGGATAACTATCCATTTTATAATTAAATTCTTAAAGTGGATAGTTTAAAGAGGTGGTAGTTCCTCAAAAACTCTATTAAGATAATATTAAATTCTTAAAATTACTAAAATAGCTTCATCATAATATTAGAATAAAATAGAAAAGATAAATATAAAGTAAAAATGAAAGAGCGTAGTATAGATATAACTATAAAAATAGTTTCACTCTAAAAAAAAAATCTTACTTTTTTTATATAGCATAAATACGAATATTGCCTAACTATGTGAAGTCCAGCCTATGTGGAGGGCATTTTTGAAGCACTTACATGTATTTTTAATAATATAAAATTATTAGTTTCTACTTAAAAAAAAAGAAAGAAAACTAGTTTTTTTTTCATAAAACAAATTTATTAGAAGTGCTTCCCCTTGAACTTGTGCATTATTAAAATTAAAAGAAAAAAAAAAGGAAAAATAACTTAACCATGTGAGGCCTCGTTTGCAGTTTTTTTTTTTTTTTCTTTTGTTATCTTTGATAAGGAATCAAGTAAAAATAAGATGTCGCATTGCTTCCCAAGGTCTATGTGTGTGTAATATCCCACCTAATTGGGGCGCGACTAGTGTGGTGATTCTCCCTCCATGTATGTGTGTGAGTTTATAACTATTATTCTTAAAAAAAATAAAAATTAGGATAGTCCCACATAGCTTTTCGAAGGTTTCGTGTGTATGTAATCACCTAGCAACTAGTGTGGTGGTTCTCCCCTCCTTATGTGTATGAGTATATAATTGTTATTCTAAAAAAAGTTTTGCGTATTTCACATACTTGTCGTAACTCCCTGTGTGTGTGAGTTTATAACTATTATTCTTAAAAAAGCAAAGCTTGGGATAGTCCCACATTACTTCCGAGGGTTTCGTTTATGTGTATTACCTTGCCTAGTCTGGTCAAACGACTATGGTTCTCCTCCCTATGTGTGTAAGTTTATAACTATTATTTTGAAAAAAAAAAAAAAGCAAAAATTGGGATAGTACCACATCGCTTCCCACAAGTTTTGTGTACACGTAATATCCCACCTAGTTGCCGAACTAGTGTGGTGGTTCTCCTCTGTGTGTGTGAATTTACAATTGTCATTTTGAAAATAGAACAATTGGGAATTGTCTCATATTGCTTCTCGAGAGTTTCGTGTGTATGTGTAATATCCCACCTAGTTGCCAAACAACTAGTGTGATGGTTTCCCCCCTCCCCTCTTTGTGTGTTTATAACTATTATTCCTAAAAAAGCAAAAACAATAAAATGTCGTACTAATTTCTAACTAGCACTGCTTTGATTGTTGGTACACGAAGGATATCTCTTAGGTTTTTTTATATTTTTAAAAAATATGTCTAAAAAACTGTTTTTTTTACCATAAATTAGTTAAAAGCAGATATTAAACATTTTTTTTAGTTTTCTATAATGTATTTACAAACAAGCTTCAAGCTTTATGTGATTTTTTTCTCCTGACGTCAATTCTCCCTACATGACTTTCTTTATACTCAAAGATTAAACTCGAGATCTTTATAAAAAATATTAAGTCTCATTCACTCACTTCAACTTCTGTTTGCACCTACAAATTAAAGAAGATCCTGAGATGTTTCAAAACATCTTCGAATCCTCTTTGAAAGTAATTTTTCAAAA
Organism: Tinospora cordifolia; assembly: GCA_030144865.1. Classification (NCBI taxonomy): domain Eukaryota; kingdom Viridiplantae; phylum Streptophyta; class Magnoliopsida; order Ranunculales; family Menispermaceae; genus Tinospora; species Tinospora cordifolia. The sequence continues at coordinate 3,949 of JAJIYU010005403.1, forward strand.
CACAGCCAATAAAAAGCTTCTAAGACTTTTTCAAAGATCAAGAAGAGCTACATTTTTATTTTGTACAGCAATAGTGTATTTTGTAATGATGAAACTGGTAGGCCAAAACATGTATGTCTAATAAGGTGTCTCTTCAAGTATCTTCCTACATAATCACAATAATATTTACATGCTTTAGAGAAAGATCCAACACAATAAATAAAACTGCCAATGCACATCGATTCTATACTGCTTAACTTACCACCAAAGCAGAGATAGACACTAATGATACGCGGAAGAAAAATCAGGCTCAGATGGCTTTTGAAGCATAATTGGAGGCAATCTCTCGGCCACCCTGGTATTGTGGCCATTGTACCTGATTGCACGCAGGGCATTAGATGCAAACCGTGAAGCAAACATAGCTGCACCAAGGCTTGGTGAGCTCCCACCACTCTTAGCCAACACATCCCTCAGCCTGCTCTCCTCATCATGTAAAGCCTCGTCCTGCTTCTTCCGTTGGTGCCGCCGCCAAGCTGTCTGTATAAAGCACGCAGCCCACGTTCTCCACTGCCGAGAGCAAAACCGGAAAGTGTGACGAAGTTGCTTACTATGGAGACGTCGGAATTGAGAGGAAACAAATTTCAAGTCATCAGCCGTGAGAGCAAACGCTTCCACTTCAGTCAAGGCTTTCACTGTTCTGGTTGAGATTGGCAGGTGAAGGTTAGAGAAGGAATGGGGGTCCAGTGCCCATGTAAGAAGCTCTTCTCCACAGAAATCCCCGGCTTTTAGATAATCTGAGTTTAAGAAGCCTGTTTGTCCGCCGTTGGTGGTTGCACTTAGTAGCTTTCCCCTCATGATGAAGATCATCTCGTCAACTAGGTCTCCCTCGCGGATGATGTACGTATGTTCTGTGTATAGCACTGGCTTAAGACAATCACACATTGCATCCAACAACTGATCATCCATTTTTTCAAACATAGGCACCTATAGAAGAATGTTGTGTAATTAAATGATCAAGGACGAGGGACTGAAAGATACAAATAGATGTTAAATAATGAAGGACAACCTAAACACCACATGAACGGCATACCAAAACTGCGTGTAAGAAAGTGTTATGGTTGAATTGGACATCTCTTCTAATGTCAGGAATCAACATGTAAACTTTAGTGACTTGAATGATTCATATGATTAAAGAATGAAGGTTCAGTTTTGAACTTAGCTAATTTCAAACAGATCTGAATGTGGATTTCTTATTATAATGGGTCTGGAAGATCAATGCGTTAAACATGGCCCAATTTGGTCAGACATCGGTTATTTGCAGTTATATAAGCTGCTCCCTTATGCAGAACTCTTACTAGTAAAGGAACAAGAGCGAAAGGAGGCAACATGATCAGAATCACTCACCCTTGTTAGTAGAGACAAGCATAGATGGCGTTTAATGTCCCTCTTGAGGTCCTTGGGAAGGTTGCAGAGTAGCTTTTCTTCATCAACCCCTCTTGTTTCTTGCCATTTGTACTGTTCATACCTCCTAATACGTTCCTTTAAGTCCTCAGGCAGTAAACGATGAGACATCCACTGCTCTGAATCCCGCCTTTTCACTCTCATCTCTTCTAATCTAACAGTGCTTGATTGCAAATATGTCTGTGACAAGGCAAGTAATGACATTCAGCGAACTACTTCTACACAATTAAAAATTATAGTTTGATTTTGCCTCAAAATCTTCATGGACCCATTTTGCATGAATCTACATATAAATTGAATACTTTACAGAAGCAAAGTACTGAGCAAAGCTTATGCTCAGATGTATCTTTCCTTTTATATTATTCAATAATATTTTGTCCCTCCTCAAAATAAAAAAATAAAAATAAAAGAAGACCAAAACAGTAAATTTCCATTTTAACTATTTCCCTTTTTCACTTATGCCTCCTAAAAATCTTAGAAATATTTTCTACTCCTCTCTTCTCATGACTTCCACCCTTATTCACACACACACACACACACATATTTATTTATATACACTAACATATATTAATATAATAGATCTTCTTTCCCTTTTTTTTTCTACTACAAGGCCACTTTTGCACTTCTTCTATTTTTATCCTCTCTTTGCTCTTTAAAAAAAAACATTAAATTAATTGGGGCAAATTGGTAATTTTATACAATTAAGTTTTTACTGTTATTTAAACTAACCCACAAGCCATAACTACTCCCCACTCTTTTCTTTCCAATTAAGTTAGCCAACCATTCTTCAGTTAATAAATTATGAACATACAAAATTATAAATTGAATTAAAACCCAAGTATTGACCCACTAGATTACTAGTTGGAAAGAATTAAAATTCATTAAAAAAATGTTTGCTATTAGAGGCAACGGTTATCCAACCACTCCAACTAAAATCTCACGCTCATACCAACAAAATATAGATTAGTGCGTGTATATATATATATTATACTTATTTATTTTAATTTAAAATAATGAAAATCAAATACAACACACATGTATATTAGTAGTTCCAAACAAACAGCTACAAATGAAATGCATGAAAGGCGAACATTAGAAACCTGCATATTGCCAATGAGAAGACCAAATAAGACCAAGCCAAAAACGCAAATAGAGACGGCAAACGCAACCTCCCAAGTATAGGTACTTGTTTTCAGATTCTGGCCCAGAGAACTGCAAGCAATAATCAGAGAAATTTTCTCCCATTAGATCAAAAGGTCGGTACATGGATCTGCATGATGTATTCAAGTAGAAAGAGAAGATCAAATACATTATGTACAAACACAAATAAGTGAAAACCTTGCACATGCAAGTGTGAGAAATGAGTACACCATCATAACCAATCCTACCCTTGAAAGTAGGGGTGGCAATTTGTGACACGACACGATAACCCAACACGAATACAACACGAAGTTAACGGGTTTGGGTCAAAATGAAAAACCTGAAAATGACATGTTTAACACGATTATATATAAGTTAAGAAACAAATTATAAATAAGTTAATTATAAAATAAGTGTATTTATTAATCTATTAATAATATAATTTTTTATTATCATGTTAAATATAATTTTTTAAAATTTAATTTATTTTTAATATTTTTTTACAAAAAATTCATTTTAAAAATTGATTGTAAAAAGTTAAGTAGGTCATATACAGGTACACGATTATAAACACGGTTAAACATGACCCATTTATGACACGACTCGTTTATGATACAATGACACGAATTGCCACCTCTATTTGAAAGGTACAGTCAAACCCACATTAACTATTCATTCACTAGATTTTGTTTGCAAGCAACCAGCCATACATTTACATAAATTTACAATACTAGAGACTCAAGTATTCGCTTTAAAAATGGCTTATTGAGATGTATTTATGTAACATTGTTGCCGTAATCTTCCCAACATCCCAAGAATAACGTAATAGAAACAGGAAAGAAAAAATATATTAACCCAATGAAGCAAATACTTCCTAATCTGATATCTCTTACGTGGACCATCTAAGCGTGGATCCTCACACTTGTTTATGTGCTATAAATGCATAGAAGGTAAGCCTGGTCTTACAATGGCATAGCATGGAAGTGGCACATATGTGTGCAACACTTGTTTTGGAATTTTGACATGCTCAGTAAATAGATGCATATTAAAATAATTTGCACCTCTTAAACTTTTAAATGGTTTTCAATATCGATTTGGAGCATAGGTCAAATAAAAAAAAAAACGATTTGATAATAAATTTATTAAAAAAAGAAAAAAACATAAGCGTATCTTTAAATGGCAAACCTAAGGCTTCGCAAGCCCCACCAAAGACAGTAGAAGAGCTTCTTTGGAAAGTCCCTAGATTCGACAACATCAGACTTAAGAGCATCAAGGTATATTCCAAAATCAAAGGGTGCTGTATCAGATTCAACTAGGGGGCAAGATTTATTAAGAAATGGATGTCCTTCTGAGCTCTTATCACAGTATAAAAAAGAAGGATTGCACTGTGTTGTAATATTACAAGCCTTTCTCCAGCATGTATCCTGCCGTTCAATTGCAAAAAAGTACCAAGATGCTCCAAATATCTGATAAAAGAAAATAAATAAAAAGGGGAGTAAATGAAAACAGATATATAAAAAGAGAAGTGATTATCTCGATAACTTGACTGCAATCACAACTGAGGACTAAGATATGCATCAAATACACGAACAAGAAATATTGCCTTCACATCCTAGTATTTATTAATCCATTTTTCTATCTGATTTTTTGGGAGGAAATTTGACTTATGTGTAGCAGGACTACTAGGGAAAAAGGAGTTTAAGAGATAAAACTTAATGCCACAAAGTACTATAACATATGACAAAAAGAAAAATACATACGATGAGATAATAAAGATTAAAAGATAAGAGTAAAACATGAGACATTTTGTTTGCAGTTTGGTATGCAATATGGGAGGAAAGGAACTCGATAATCTTTTGTAATAGAGGTCAATTGGACAGATTAGTTTGGGAGAGATCCAATGCTTTGTTCGCCACTTGGATCTCCATATCTAAGTTAGGTCAGGGGTATACATTTGGGGAATGGTTATGCAATGGGGAAAATATCTTTCAAACTATGTAACTCTGTTGCTTTGTTGTTAATACCCAGATATCTCATCTGGTTATAGTTGTAAACTTTTCTACTATTATGAATATATCCTATAGTTTCTTGTCAAAAAAAAAAAAACATGGGACATTTTGGAGTTGGGATCGATTATTCATTGACAGAGAACAAAAGTTGAGGATGTAAACCATAGAGTAAAGCAAGATGTGTTAAGAGGAATAAAAGTTTGACTTTTTGTAGTATTACATGATTGATGAATTCTGTTGAAGTTGAAAAGTACACTTTAATGCTACCATTACGATTTACGAGTTATGCTCTATGGAATAGAATGTTGCCGGTTAGTCAAGAACCAAACATGTTAAAGAACTAGAGCAATGGAAATGCTTTCATTTATCTATTTTTATTCTTTTAAGAAGAAACAGACACGTCAATAAAAAAACTTTAAAAAAAATTCAAAAAAGGTGTTAAGATAAGGCCGTCATCCAAGAGATGAGCACAAAATAGGAACGGAAATGTAAATGTCAAGAGAAACATATGATAAAACATTAAAAGAAAAATTAGAAGTGATTGTATTAGAAAAATGGCAGGAGTAGCCCCAAATGGAGATAAAAGAAGTTTGGACCCAGGCAATAAAGACCTTGGATGCACCTGTAAGTAAGAGTGAAATTTTAACAATTTATGGTAATAATAGATGCAGAGGGGTACTTAAAATAATATGAAAAGAGAACTAAAAAAAATGTGTAATTAGCAGTAATATAAATGTGGCCTTAGCCGTCTAGTAGGAGGAGGACTCAGATTCATGTAAACAACCCTATAAAGGTGGGAAAAGGTTTTGTAAGTATGAACATGAATGTATTATGAGAATTCCACACCAACTTCAACTATATGCTTTCTTTTTCTGGTATACCTTGTCCATGTCCTTTCATGTCATGGGAAAAGGCTTTAACTTATTATATCTGCTAGACATTACAGATGCTCATTTAGAATCTGAAATTATGGCTGCGACAGATTTTAACACTTTCTGCAACAGTCATGCTGCTAATCAGTGTATAAGAATAGTTTATACCTAATAGTTAACATGACAGTTCCACAGGTGAACTTGATTTGTTATACCACTCAGATACAGATAGGCCTGTTTTTTCAAGCTGTAATCAGTATACACAGCAATTGGAGCATGGCAGCACATGGACATGAAACATCATGAAGACTCTATTACTGATTAACATTAATTTGCTTATAAGGCTTACTCTCAATGTAAGGGACAAGAAGAAAACATTGTAAACTAATAAATAGAAATTATAGGAAAGCTCCCATATGGAAAGCAGAAGTGGCTAACAGAAGCAAAATAAGCACGTAAAATTGAATCCACGCAGAAAAATTGATAATCCAAAAGTATCGAATTTGAAAACTTATTATAAAGAGGCACTTGCATAAGTTAACTTACATGACTTGCTAACATGTAAAGCAATAGGTTAAAAGCAGCCCCTGCCCTTGCAGTTTCTGTGATTATACCAGAGGTCTTTGTGACTTCTTTGTAAAGTGGATAGATGCGAAAGATCCTTGGAAAATATTGCAAGAAAACAATGACCCTCAACAAGTTCTTAGTATTCATTGTGACTGATCCACCCAAGTCAGGGATGATAATCAAAATTACAACCTGAGCCAATGAAATAAAAAAAAAAAAAAAATTTCTTCAATTCGGTGGTGAATTTCGGCCAAGCATCCATTCTCAGATGCAAGCAAAACCAAAACAAAGCCAATAACCAACAATATTTGTATCATGAATATCAAACAATAGTGTTAATAACAATAAATAACAGTAACAATAACAAGACCAATAAAAATCAAGTAATATTTGTCAGCTGATACAAAATTAAAAAAAGCGAGTTTCTGGATCAACCCAAGTGGATGATTGTTCCTACAAATAAAAACATATAAATTGTATCCTGTGCAAATTAATGCAGTAAAATTAATAATCTGAGCAATAATTTGTATTGATTATTGAAAAACTCCTTCTACCTGTGGAAGAGGAAGAATAGCAAGGATGTCAACCACAAGGTACGATGCCATGTACCGTTTAGCTATAGCAGTAAGATCATCAACTATAATGCCCCTTCCAAACACTCGAGAATAAGGAGCAATAAAACCAGTACGGAATTGAAAGATGATGTGAAGAATATAAAAGGCATCAACGAAGGAGCGCAGCACACAAGCAGTGATCTCCAAGTTCTTATCCAGATCAAGGCAACTCTTATCACGGTTAATTATTGGAATGTAAAAGAACAAGGGATCCAAGTAAACTGCAATTACACATGATAATGCAAATATCTTATTCCACCTTTGGAGAAATGGACCCTGTGGATCAAGAACTTTCCTCTTAGATTTCAAGTCTGCAATTGACGAGTCATTGATAGACAAACAGTTCCATGATTTTCTAATTCTTCTGATCTCTTCAGTCCCACGGGCATAGGCCCATTGGGTCCTTTCAAAACTTGAACTTATTGTTGCTTTGACTTTTCCAGAACAAAGTCCATTCCTTGGGGAAAATTGCTGCTCAGGACTTAAAGATGTCTCTGAATTCCAAGACTGAAACCTAAAAATATTTAAAAGAATTAAAAACTAAAAAAAAAAAAAACAAAATCAACATGACCAGCTGTGTTATTACAGAGCAAGAAAAAGACCAAACCAGCTAACTTAATTTTCTCCGCATACTACGTGTGAATCAAAATACCAACAGGAAACTCTGAGAGCTCCTATATCAGACGGAAAGAATATCAATCCGCATAAGTCTAGATATATGTTACGATAGGCCGATTGGATGGGCAATTGCTTCAACTGCTATTATCTATATTGCCTTCATTCTCCTCTTTTCTCTTATTTATTTGGTTATCATTTTGCTTACTTTTGTTCCAAATCTATAGTTTTTTACTACTCAAAGTTGCAGGTCATCTACCATCAAATTACTTTTCATTTAGGATCATGAGGAAGAATATAAAAAGTTCCTCTCTCAGATTGCAAGCATAAGATTGGATGAACTTTATTACAACAATCCAAGACAGACAAAAATTATAATTATTGATGAAAACAACGTGGAAGTAATTGACCAAATGAGGTTTATATAATATATCAAAGGGAATAATAGCTTCAGTTCAAACATTTTAATGATTCTTACCAGTCATGCTGCTTCAGAATTACAGATAATTTTAAGAAATTTATTACATGTCAAGAAACCAGAAAACACCTTTTTTGCTAACAAGATCAAAGGTTGAACATTAGTTCCTCCCATACAACAAAATGAGCTGAGTGACCATAATTGAGATTGAAACATTTAAAAAGGAAGCAACAAACAGTAAAGATATATAAACTCTTTCAACGGAACCCACCTCAGAAATTTTGGTTCTTTAGGATTCATGACTTAGAGCTTATTGAAGCTAGCCTACCCAATATGGAAACAACAGAAGAGTCTGCACAGTTCCCTCCTTTGATTTAGTTAGCAGTGTCATTAGGAAGTGCCATCAGCAGCAGTTAAGAAGAATTAACCATGACTCAGAGCTTCTTCCCTGTTTGTCAAATGCCAGGTGGCTAATAATCACTTTAATAAGTGATATGTGCAAGATCAAGATCATATTGGCATGCTCAATTCTACAGTAAATAAATGAAGGCCATTTAAAAATACAAATAAATGAGAAGATAACAGCCTAACACATCAATAAAAAAGTTCTTCAATAGGCAAAACTAACATGAAAGAGATATATAACATTTTGACGTGGCTGAAATTTAACATGACATAGAGCATGTGCATTTACAAGCATAGTCATTGTAAAGTGGTTGAATTGAACAAATGTTACAAACATATTCATGTATCAAAGTTGAGTTGAACAAATGAATTTACAAGTATAATTATTATCAACTTTGTAAATTATTTGCTTCCACTCAATAAAGACTATTCAACTACGTGTTGACTACAAGAAACGACCTCCTCCACTCCGATCTAACATCAAAGCCAGTTGCATGGTTTAATTAAATATAAAAATATTCATGTAGAAATTGATCAAACAAGGTCGTTATAGCCATCAATGCAAGTTATGCAACCATCTTCCAGATATGGCACCAAGAAAATTGGGAAAATTGGGGAAGAATTAGAGGGAGGAGGGGGAGAGAGAGAGAGAGAGAGAGAGAGAGAGAGAGAGAGAGAGAGAGAGAGATTTAAAAACAAAACCTTCCCAGTAACTAAGTTCAAAGTAACAGAGCTCAATCATCACATTCAACAGGAATTCAACTGTTAAGCAGAATTAAGATTAAAAAACATAAAATAAACAAATAAAAGTAACAGATTTCAAACCATTTCTTGAGCCTTGTCTAGTAGTTTCTGGATCAAAGTTTTGAATAAGAAAACAGCCGCAAAGAAGGAAGAAAACTAAGATAAATCACCACGGAAATGGTTCATGGAGGTTGAAGAAGTAGAAGAAGGATAATAAGAAGAGATTTTTCGCGGTTACGAAGAAGACTTTTCTCGTGAAACATTGAAGAAGGTTGCAGAAGGAAGCTTCGCAGACAGTTCAGGTGATAGCGATGGAGTCGTCGGGTTTGAACCACGGCCGAGTCCATTCCAGGCAGAGTCTATGGCGAGGGAGACACGCAGAGAGAAAAACAGACACTGAGAGGGAAATGATGTATCTGATACTGATCCCAATTTTTCTAAAGATAATTATTAAACTATTTTCATTCATTTAAAAATAAAAAATAAAAAATATATTATATTATCTATTTCATTTGTTCATAAATTTGTTTCAAATATGAGATAACCTCCTTTTATATATATTTTTACTCATTTTTATTTTTAAATATTTTTAATAACAACTATTCATGTGCTTATGTTAAAAAAAACATGAAATTTGACAAAAATTACAGATTGAAGTTGGGATAATACACAAACAAGTTTGATTTTTTTTTTTTTTTGATACAAGAGAAAAAGATAGGCACTAAGGCCCCAGAAAAGGAACAATAGAAGCATATGCTAATAGCAAAGGAAGATTCACAAGAGGAGCGTGATTATGAATAATAAAGTTGTTTTCTAAAGTAAAAGCGCAATTAGCCAGAGCATTCGTACATTGATGACAAAAATAGAAATGACAAAAATAGAGATGTCTAGGACGCCGCTTAAGGAGATTGATGACCACAATAAGATTGGCTAGGGGATGAAGAGAGACATTAGCAGCATCTAAGATGTCTAGGGCCACCTTCAAATTTATTTCCAAGATGATTCTAGAAAAGTTTTTGTTCGCAGCCAGTTGCAATCCGTTCTTGATTCCTTGAAGCTCAACAACGATGTTAGTGCAAATAACCACTCTACCACAACTAGTTATCTATTCCCCTTTGTGGTTTTGGATGATAACTCCAAAAGATACTAGGCCTGGATTACCACTAGTTGCCCCATCAGTTTTGATTTTTACTTGGTCCCTATCGGGTTTATTCCAAGCATCCAACCGAGTATCTTATGAACATCTTGCTTGAAATTGTCTGTAAAAGCATTTTTGAGATCTACGAGTAAACATTTCTATTTAAACATGACACTGTCGATGCTATCAGCAACTCCTTCGATGAGTATCCTATTTCTATGTCTCCACATAGTCCAAATAGCAGCAGCAAACGTCAGAGCCCAAATGGCTTGAGGACAATCGTTGGTAAAGTTGCGCATATATTTGAGATTATCTTAACACCATTTAGAAGCATCTTATCCAAAGATATCAGTCGAAAATGAATTTTCACAAATACGTCTCCAAATATCTCGAGAGTAGCGACAGTCCCTCAAAGCATGGGCAATGTCTTATGTAGCACCGAAAGATCTTTTGCATATAGGATTATCAGTTAAGTCCCAATTAACTCTATGATCTTCAATGAGGATCTTGCCATGGAGGATCAACCAAACAAAGCAACAAAGCTTTTGGGGAAGAGGAATATGCCAAATCCAATCATGAATAAAACGTCATTGCCTAAACACATCTTTGGCAGCTAGGACATAAGCTGATTGAACATTGAAGATTCCATTCGGGGTAAGTCTCCAAATGACACAATCTTCCTTGGGGTTGAGAGGAAGAGGTATACCAATAATCCTTTCGGTGATTTTTGGAGGAATAATGGTTTACAAGAGAGAGAAGTTTCAATTTCTGGAGTGATCAATAATGTCACAAGCTTGGAGATCATAATTAGCTTCATAAATAGTGCCAGGCATTATATCTGCTAGCGAAGACTCACCACACCACACATCCTTCCAAAGAAAAATTTTATCTCCTTGAGATATGCGCCACGACAAACCCTTTTTGATGAGGTTTCGCCCATGTAAAATACTTTTCTAAATAGGAGAAGCAGCCTGGTTTCCTGGAGTAGAGAGCATATCAACATTCCGTAGGTATTTGGTCCTCATAATGGTCATCCATAGCTGGTTCTTACAATTAATCAGCCTCCAGGCTAGTTTAGCTAAAAAAAAAGCCACATTGATCATTTCAGTTTTCGTAATCCCAAACCACCATGATGCTTAAGACTTCACATAATTTCCCAGTTGACCAAGTGGATCTTTCTCCTTTCATTCGTACTCCCCCAAATGAAGTTCTTATGGATTTGGTCGATCTTGTTAGAGACATAAGCTTGCAACTTGATGATTTGAAGAACATAAGAGGCCATGGCAGTGGTAGTAGATTTGACCAAAGTAATACGACCTGGAAGGTTGAGCAATCTTGATTTAAACCTTGCCATATGAAGCTCTATGTGATCAAGGATGGGTTGAAGCACAGTTCGATCAACCCTCTCATAGATTAGAGGGAAGCCGAAATATTTCCAAGGTTTCTAGTCAGACCAATGGAACAATGATAATTTAGCCGACGAGCATAGCAATGTCCCACTTTTCTGGAAACGTGCATCTTAGATTTTCCCAGATTGACCTTTTCCCCGGATATAGAACATAAATCCTACAAAACATCAAGCATAATAGAGCATTGAGGAATAGTAGCCTTAGTGAATAGAAGGATATCATTCGTGAAAAAGAGGTGGGAGATCTCAATTCCCCTTCTTCCTAGCTTGATGGGCTTCCAAATGCCAGTTGTGATTTTCTCCCTAATCATGAGAAAAAAGGCGCTCCATGCAAAGAACAAACAGATAAGGATACATTGGGTCTCCCTGACCAAGCCCCCTCGTAGCTGAAAAAGAGTCAGTTGCTTCTCCATTTCAAAGGATCAAATAAGATGTCGTGGTCATACAAAACATAATGGTCTTAATCAGTTTCTCAAGAAACTCATAAAAGACCATGGTCTGATGAAGGAACCTCCATAAAATCCGGTCATAAGCTTTTCCAAGTCTAATTTGAAAGCAACCATCCCACTTTTTCCTTTCTTCCACTTCATAGAATGGATAACTTCTTCGACAACAAACATATTATCCACTGTACTTGGTATAAAACTATGCTGATGATCTCCAACCAGCTTATCCAGCAGGGGTTTCATCTTATTCACAATAACCTTGGTGAGAATCTTGTAAGTAACATTACATTGACTAATTGGGCAGAATTGGTGATGTACTGGACGTTTGCCACTTTAAGAATTAGAACTATATAAGTAAAATTGAGTTGGTTATCAAAGTTACCTTCTTGCCAAGCAGTAGATAAGGTGCTAATAATTGCATCACCAACAATATCCCAATTTTTTAGGAAAAAGACGACAAGATACCCATCAGGACCAGGGGATTTATAAGGCTTCATGTCAAAAAGAACAGTATAGATTTCACTTACCCGAATAGGCAGTTTGAGTAGATTGATATCATTTGCAGATAAAATTCTGACCGCTTCGATGGAATTAGGACCAATAGAGGTACTATTCGAGGGGGCAAAGATATGCTTGAAATACTGAATAGTGTGGTCTCGAAGAATATTGGTATCCGAGCAACATTGATCATTAATTTTTAGAGAACCAATATAGTTATTAGCCCTCCTCTGAAGCGTAGTAACATGGAAAAAATGGGTATCAAGATCTCCTTCCTTTAACCATTGCACTCTAGACTTCTAAAACCATAGCAATTTTTCCTGGCATAACATGTCATTGAGCTCTTCAATCAGGATGGGTTCAAGCCTGGCTAATTGATAATGTTACCTTTGACTCAAAAAGTTTTGAATTCATGCTATTCAAGATTTTAAGACCCACTTTTTGTGAAATATATGGCCAAAAGTAGAGCAGTTCCACTGCTTGAGATCCTCAGCAAGGCTTGTCATTTTAGTCGTAAGATTAACGAAAGTACAAGTCCAAGAGGAAACCAAAAATTCTTTGAAATTCTCATGAAATAATCAAGCTACTTCAAATCTGAAAGGTCTGCCAAATAATTTAGAAGTGGTCAGCATTGAATGGAAAAGGATAAGGCAGTGATCCGAACAGGTTTTCAAATGAGTTTGCTTTTATGTTACATGAGTATAGGATTTAGGTTCAAATTCATTATGCTTAAAAGATAATAACACTTGATCCACCTCCTTTATTTTTTAATGTATCACATGTCAATAAAAATATATTAATTATATTTGTAACAGTTTAGTATAATATTTATAATATATATATATATTAAATATTTTATTTTAAACTCTAAAAAAATAAATTGCATCTTTTCAAAAAATAGCCTTTTATATTAATTACTATATGTAACAGAAATATTTGAAAATTTTATACTTATATATAAGTTTCTCTGCTTTACTCACGTTACGTTAAATATATTAATCCATTTTTTTAAATAAAATTAAAAATAAAATAAAATAATTTAAAAATCACAGCCAACAGGTTTGCCGATATACTTCTAACATAAACGTGGCAAAATGAACATGTTCTCCGTCAAGAAAAAAAAATACTAATAATAATAACAAGAACAATCAAAATCAATCCAAAAAATATATTAAATAGGTCTCGGCTTCCTTGTTTATATAGTTTTTAAACTATATTTGTCATGGGATATAGAATTGATAGAGAAAGATAGCTTAGAAAATGCTAAAAACAAAACAAAATAAAATAAAATAAAATAAAATCTTTGAATATTCCCCTAAAAATATAAAATTTATAGGGGTACTTTACGTCTCCTTCGTAGATTGACTCTTGTGCTTGACATGGTGAAGTCAACCATGAACTAGTCAACTTTCCAAGTAAGCCTTCACAATCACAAGTAGAAATATTCTATAATAAAAGACTGAATTTCTATTGAAACTGTTACTAAAATATAATTTTGTTGTTATTGTATTATTCCCTTTTCTTTTTATAACATAAAAACTAGAAAAAAAAAAAACCTTGAAGAAAGTGGGGATCAATGAAAATAAGGTTTCTCCTTCAAATATTCCTTTTATATATCAAATATAAAAGGGAGAATTTGTATTTTCTTACCAAACCAAGTTTTTACCTATTTTGCCCTGTAATTTATCTTTTTTTACACATTTAATGGAGATACTTTATTTTTATTTTATTTTTTATATTTTGCCTTTCTTGCAACTTTGCATTTAATACAAATTCAATAATTGTATATATTTTTATGCAAATACAATATCACAATAATTATATTACTTAGTAGATTTTTTAAAAAGTATAACACTTATTTATCTAGTAGTTGTGAGTGTTTGATTATAAATATATATATATGTATATATATGTACCTATGCAACTATAATAACTAAATTATAATTAACAAATTAAATAAAGGTGTTGCACTTAGTGAATAAATCTTACTTAAAGCTAATATGTGGATGGGTTTCTTAGATTTTTACCCTTGATATAAAAATTGTTGAATCATTTGCTCCACCAAGTTCAAGTAAATGACTATTAGAAGTAGAGTTGAACGCAAAGACATAACAGACCATGTGAAGATGAGTCAAGCACATCGTCATCATAAAGATGAGTCCAAGTGCATGGTTGTAGAATCTTGAAAAATGGAGTTCGAGGACGTGCCATCTACTAGAACAAAAATCATTTCCTCATCCTTAACTAAAGTATAACATCCTTGGTCCTTATAAGTTGACTAGGATAACCATGACACAATCTTATCTGAGAGTTTAGGGATATCGTTTGATACTATTAAGATATAACCATTACAAGATCTACATTATTTTACAATATTGTTTTCATTACAATAAGAAAGTGCATAATGGTGAAATGTTACTCAATCTACAATTGACAACCATTCATATGTTTCCTCATCAAATTAGAAAACTTGAATATATCTACATCTATAAATATTCATAAATTATAAGTCAAAAGGAATATAAGAATTGTTCTACAAAAGGTTTTTGATAAACAATTAAGGTTTTTTTTCTTAGCTTTTGTCCTCAATTTTGTTGTTCTTTTGAGTCCATTTAGTGATATTGCTCACATACGGTTGTTAGCTAACTTGTGCATTAACACTCGTCATTGTCCGGGAGACAAGTAGTAATTGCATCTATCCCTACTTTCTTGTGAATGGCAGAGATAAGTTTTGCAATTGTTGACGTGCTTATCATTGAAGAGTTGATGACTCAACCATACACGCCTATCAACGACATAGAAGACCACTTCCATGAAAAAAGAATCTTGCTAAAAAATCGGTGTGAATCAACACATCGGAGAGGATAGTAGATAGGATATTTCATATGACAATAATACATGAATAAAAAGAGCAATAAATGCCTTTGGTGCTATCTCAATGTCAACTGCAATCCCAATTGTAGCAAAAAGCTATACGAAAAGGAAATAGTGAGACTCCAAAAGTCAAAGTGCTTAGCTGAAACTTAGACGAGCAAATGTTACGTAATGTGGTCCTCAGAGTAAAAAAAAAAAGTTTCGTCCAGATGACTTGAGAAATACTTTAAAAAAGAATATCGGCTAGAGTATAACGGAGTCATCATCCTTTTAGCCCAACAACTTTGGAACTACGAAAGCTGCAAATTCAAGCCTGAGTCAATCTCGTCGCTATAGGCAAGCTTCTGGACATAGGGCAACATGTAAACTACAACCTCAGTATCAACAGAGTGGTCTTCTAAAGCCTCATCGTCCTTATTAGCCTCCTTAGTTCTTCCAACCCATCCTCAAAAAAAGTATATAGGCCTTCCCTCACCATGCCCATGAGAAATTGAAAACACTTCTCCCCTTAAAGATGTGAAGACCTATAATGGAAATGTCTAAGAAGGGAAAACTAACCCAAGGGAGTATATAAAAGACTATAGACTTGGACGTAGTTTAAGAACTACCATTATGCGATTATGAGCAAAGGTTTTCAAATCACTTTTGTTAGACCTACTCGAAAGTAGTACTAGAGCTTTTCTAGGTTCAATCTCCTTTTTTTGAGAACTTGCATAAAATTGCATGGTGCAATTCCAATGGACGAGGAAATGGGAGAAAAAAGTGGATAGTCTCCTCAACCATAGCCAAAAACCAAGCAAATTCCTTCTCAAGTTAGGAATCGATTAGTATAGATTAATAATTGTCATGAAAAGATCGCCATTGTTGCTTTTCATTTTCAATTGACGCTTAAAAAGTTACATTATTCCTTGACTACGAAGAAGACCAACACTAACTTGACTTGCTTGATCGAGTAAAAAAAAATGCATTGAAATGGACAACCAAACATAAGCAAAGATGCACAAGATGAGCAAATCAACAATGATTTAACATGTAAAGTAGTCACTCTTCATCTCTTCTAAGCAAAGTTATTAATGAAAGTCAAATGTGGAATCTAATGCATTGAATAAGGACAATTTCATCATTTTACGCAAAGTGAAATTCAAATTATGATTCGATGAATATTTTTGTCATTTCACATGAGAAAAGGGGTTACAACTATTCAAATAGGTTGGACAATTTATTCAAGCAAAAATGACTTTTTGAATGAT
Source organism: Tinospora cordifolia (assembly GCA_030144865.1). NCBI lineage: Eukaryota > Viridiplantae > Streptophyta > Magnoliopsida > Ranunculales > Menispermaceae > Tinospora > Tinospora cordifolia. The sequence goes on from JAJIYU010005403.1 coordinate 20,387, forward strand.
CATTTTCGTAGATTCTTCTAAATGCAAATATCAATTAACACGAGCAACAATTATACCATTAAAAATCATAAACATTAATTAGTATTATATTTAAAATGTGACTTTAAACCTTAGTCTAAAATGTTAGAAGATGATGATGAGAGACTATAAAGAATATAATTTAACTCCAAGACTATGAAAAATCATATGTATAATGCTCTAAATATAAGAATTTAAGGATTTAAAGATAAGAAATGATCAAAAGATTGGTCAATATTTTTTTTATCTTCAAATTTAACTCCAAGATCTCAAAATTTTTAATATTTTTCTCTTCTTCTCTATCTACCCTTATCTAATCGCTAATCCCCTCTCTAATTTCATTCTATCACTATTTTAGATCTAGTAATACATGTACAGAGTGCCCTTTAGAAATGGAAAAAAATAATAAAAATAAAAAATCTTTTTTCTACGGCACCTAGTGTCAATTGTGATGCCATAAAACTCCTAAATAATTCTAGGATCTACAAGACTTGAAAAAAAAAAAATCTCTATTCATACACATTTTCCACTTCTTGCGACATTATTCATATGAAAAAGCAACTTAAAGTACACTAACAAAAATATAAATAACTAAGTATGTAATAGACATCCTAAAATTAACAACCTAACTATAAAGAACTTCCAAATGATCCTAAAACAAATATTATGCAAACTTCAAGATAAAAATGCAACAAACTAAACAAAAATCACATAAATCATATAAAATGATGACAAGTATAAAGAAAAGAGTGTGTTACGTAGTGATGACCAATATCAACCAATGCATTTCCTATATACGACCTACATTAACACAATAGTGAAATAACCTTTGCCAAACAAGAGTCTCAAGCACAACAAAAATCTTTTTTTATGGAGAGTTGTCGGCATTTGCTTACTATAGGTAAGAACTTGGAATGCGGGCATATTCTTGAGATAGTTAAAATGTTGTTTAGCATGAATTGAATACAATCTATATTCTTTTAAATTGTAAGGCTTCTAAGTAGGCGCAGATGAATAATTTCCTTTTTAGATAGTCTATTTTGATAGATGTAAAGTTCATTGATGCCCTTTGAAAAGGTGAACTAGAGAAATCACTAGGACAATATCTTAATAATGTTGTGGTCGCTATAGTCAAACATGGGCCAAGCGATAATTACATACATATCAAGACTCACAAAGCAGAAGAAAAATCTTCATGCTCCAACGATGACATCACCTTTCTTAAAGAGGTGGAAAACCCCTCACTTAAATTTTTTTAATTGAACAAGGATGCAATTTTCAATGGATATTACAAAAATTTTGTCATTGAAGTATCTATAAAATCAAGGATGATAAAGTCAGAGTTGTAGCTATAAAGAAAGAGACCTATTGTTTAAAGTAATTTAATTGGTCCTCTTTGCCAAAGTGTAGTCATACTATTAATGATGATTTTATAGTTTAGGTGGAAGAGGTCCCTAGTGGATAACATATGCGGTCCAATTGATTTTTTTAATCTCATTTACCTTTTTTTAAATAATTTCTGTTTTAAAACAAAATGCTAAATTAATTAGGGCATCCGCAATGGTGGGGGCTCAACGCTTATTGAGTGTTGAGTTGGTTAGATGCCCCATTCTTTTTTTTTGTTCATTTTTGGGAGCTATAGGCTGCAACTCCATTTAATGTGGCGACTGCGCAATTCCTAGTTCCCTTTTTTTAAAATGCAACATTTTTTTTTCTTTTTTAATCAAAAATAAAAAAATAATTTTTAAAAATAATATATAAATATCATTTTAAAATAATATATACATGTATCATTTTTAAATAATATTTAAAAATAAATAATAAATATTTCTTTTAAAAAATAAAAGCTAATATTTTTTAATAAATATTTTTTAAATAAATATTTTTTAAAAATAAAATATAATTAAAAATAATTACGCATAAATTTTATTTAAGTGTGAATAGTTTCAATTATGTGTATTTTTT